>PVJC01011068.1:0-42327 GCA_004026665.1 Murina feae
GGGTGGAGGGAGTCCCTCAGCCTGGCCTGTGCCCTCTCACAGTCTGGGACCCCTCAGTGGATGTCCTATGATGGCCCCAGTCTGCCAGGCGCCTTTTGTGTGTGTGTGTGTGTGTGTGTGTGTGTGTGTGTGTGTGTGACCACTGGGGACCTGCCCCCAGCCGCATCTGAGGCTCGGAGCAGTCCTCCTGTGTGTGTCTCCCTGCCGGGGGCCTGCCCCCAGGCACACCGTGGAGGCTTGGAGCAAGCACCCCTCTATGTTGATCTCTCAGACTCTTGCCCTCCCCAGCATGTTGTTCTCTTTTTTGAGCTGTGGCCAGGGCTGGGTGCGGCCTGCCTCCCAAGCTTGCCTACTGCCCATCTTCCTCCATCCACCAGAAAGCAGGGAAAACCCCGCCTCATGGTCAGGCCAGCCTTTTCCTGCTCCCTGATCCCCAGAAGGGACCTGGGAAGCCGCCAAGCAGGCCGCCAACTCTTTCCCACTCACCCGTCCCCTGCCTTCCTTTCTCACTTCCCGGTGCCGCCAAGGGGTCTGGGGAGCTGCCAAGCAGGACCCCGGCCCCTGCAGCCTTGCTTTCCCGCTTCACGATGCCCCTCAAAGGGCCTGGGCAGCCGCCAAGCAGGCCGAGACCCCCCCTGCCGCCTCTTACCTGCTTCCCGGTGCCCTCCAACCCTGCCGCCTCTTTCCCATCACGGGTCCTGGGTCCTGCGCTGTCCCGCCCTGCAGCCGCTCTGTGCACTCGGGAGGTCCCTCAGCCCGGCCTGTGCCCTCTCGCAGTCTGGGACCTCTCGGGGGATACCCACCTGCTGGCGTGCCTGACTAGCCTGGGTGACGGGCTTTAAGGCTGCCCACAGCTCCCATTGACCCAACGTCCCAGCAAGGCTGGCTGGACGCAGATTTCTGCGATTTCTCTCCTATAATTGATGCTGTTCCTTGAAGGCCTGGGGTTATCTTCTATAATTGATACACTGTTCCTTTAAGGCGGCCTTCTAACTAACTGAAGCCTCCTCTGCCTCACCTCACAGAGTCTATAATGAAACAATTGTTACTTTTACTGGTTAGGCCGGAGCTGCTCTTTCCTTCAGCTCCGGAGGATTCTATGATTGTTACATTGTTTCAAAACTGCTAGAGGCAGTTTAATCGGAGCTGAGCTGAGGGGCGAAGCTTCACTTTCGCTCCTGCCGCAATGGAAAGGGCTGTTTACTCAGGTCCGTGAGTGGCGACCTCCATGTTGGCTGGGCTAATTTGCATATAGCCGCTCTGATTGGCTGGTGGGCGTGGCTTACCCTGTCTCGGAGAAACGGTTAATTTTAATATTTCGCTTTTATAGAGTAGATTAGTATATTGGTTTCCTAGGATTATTCCTCAGTTGACTCATTTTTGGTTTATTGGTATATATAGTAATTGAACCCATTAAAAACATACAAATTTATAAGTGATAAAGTTTTAATACTTAACAAACATTTGCATTTTTAAGAAATTTTTTACAGTAGAATTAGTTATAACAGAGTTCATATTTACATAGGTTTCAGGCTTCCCAAAGTGAAAAATTTAATATGAAATATTTTAGGCTTTTTTTACAATGTGGTTTAACCCTATGCCAGCAGCTCTTAAACTTTCTTTTCTCAGGATGCCTTCACACTCTTAAAAATTACTGAGATTTCTAGAGCTCTTTTCTTTACGTGGATTATGTCAATTTGTATTAGAAATTTTAAAAAATATTAAAAATCTTTATTTAAAAATAATAAGAAACACATTATACATTACTAGAAATAACATTTTTGTGAAGAATGACTCCTCTAAAACAAAAAAAAGTTAAAAGAATGTCTTTTTTCTATTTTATAATTATTAGATGCCTTAGCTGAATTCATGTGGAAAACTACAATAATTAATAAATAATACAAGAATAAACTGTCATGCGTATTCACAACTGTAAACCTACCTTTGCCCTCCTTGTATTTGTGTATCTTGCTTTGTTCTTAAAGGAATTTTAAACATAAGAGTCGGAAATTACATACTAGAATAGGATGTGAAGTCTAGTAAAAAATAAACATTGCTTAGTGAATATCTAATCTAATAAAAGAGTAATATGCTAATGGTGTCACTCCGCTACATCCCAGGCCATGCCCACCAGCCAGTCAGAGAGATTATATGCAAATTAACCCAACCAAGATTGTGCCCAGCAGCCACAGAGCTAGAGCAAACAGGAGGCTTTGTTGCCCCAGCGATGGAGGAAGCTGCCTGCCTAAGCCTGCTGTGGCCTCTGCTCAAGGCAAAAAAGTTTCAATTATAAAAGCCACTGAGCTGGAGCAAGCAGGAGGCTTCGTTGCCGTGATGATGGCAGAAGCTGGTTGCCTAGGCAGGCTGTGGCCTCCGCTCAGAGGCAGCAAAGTTTCAATTATAGAAGATTAAAAAAAAAACACCAGATACCTGCTTCCAGCCAGCCTCGCAGGGAGCTAGGGTCGCCGGAGGCTGTGGCCAGCCTGCGAACAGCCATCAGCCCCTCAACCAGGATGGCCCTACCCTCATGGGATGAGAGTTCCTGCTGGGGGGCTTGGCCAGCCTGCAAACAGCTGTCAACCCCTCACCCAGGCTGGCCAGGTACCCCAGCAGGGACCCCTACCCTGAAGGGGTTGTGGCCAGTCTGAAAATGGCCCTCAGCCCCTCACTCAGACGGCCAGGAACCCCAGAGGGACCCCCACCCTGATTCGGGACACCCTTCAGAGCAAATCAGCCAGCCCCCACTCATGCACCAGGCTTCTATTCTATATAATAAAAGGATAATATGCAAATTGACCCTAACAATAGAATGACTGGTGACTATGACCACCAGGGGGCAGATGCTTAATGCAGGAGCTGCTCCTGGTGGTCATTGCACTCCCACATGGTGAGCTCTGCTCAGCCATAAGGCCAGACTGATGGCTGCCAGTACAGCGGTGGTGGTGGGAGCCTCTTCTGCCTCCTCGGCAGTGCTAAAGATGTCTGACTGCAGCTTAGGCCTGCTCACCGCTGGCAAGTGGACATCCCCCGAGGGCTCCTGGGCTGCCAGAGGGATGTCTGACTGCCAGCTTAGGCCCATTTACCCTGGGAGCGGGCCTAAGCCAGCAGGTAGACATCCCCTGAGGGTTCCCAGACTGTGAGAGACCCCCCCCCCCCCCCCCGAGTGTGTTGTTAATAAAATGGTAATATGCTAAGTAGACTGGGAGACCTTCCAGATGTCCTTCCGGACAAAGCCATGGTGGCAGGGCAGAGGCATTTGGGGGCGAGCAGGCTGGCAGAGTGGGAGGGCAGTTGGGAGTGAGCAGGCAGGTGAATGGTTAGGAGCCAGCAGTCCTGGATTGCAAGAGAAATGTCCCAGATGGAGAGGTTGCAGGCCAGGCTGAGGGACACCTCCACCCCCGCACGAATTTTGTGCACCGGGCCACTAGTTCTGTTAATGAAAACACAAATATACTCATCCATATTCATTTACCATATTACTAAATAAAGTTCTTTAAAAGCAACATGTTTTTCTTTTTGGGTTTTTTTTTTTCCTTTTGGAAATCATCTAATCTGTATTCAGTAAGCAGAAGTGTATGACAGAAGATCAGAGGAAGTCTCTTATTTTAAGTAGTTTATAAATACTGGTAAGTTCTTTGCTTCTATATTGCCTTTTAACTTTTGGCATGGAAATGCTTGTGTGACATAACCACTATTACAATGAAATAATCCAGTCAGGTACTTTTTCTATCCATTTTTTAAATTAATAAATGTGCAAAAAATATTTCATTATTCTTTTTCAGAGTAAGGAGAACTTTTAATACTTCTGCTAGAATGACATGTTTGTAGTGTCTCATTGCTATTCTTTTATTTGCAATTCTTTCTCTATAGCTGACTGGAAATATCGACATGCAGGATTAATGGCTTTATCCGCCATTGGTGAAGGATGCCACCAGCAAATGGAAGGAATTCTAAATGAGATTGTAAATTTTGTTTTGCTTTTTCTTCAGGATCCTGTAAGTACCAATAACTGTTTGGTTCATAATTATTACTGTAGTTTCAAATGGGAAATAGAAAGCCTTTACTAATACCAAGGAGTATATTCCAGCATCCAAGAGTGAGGTACGCAGCCTGTAATGCTGTTGGACAGATGGCTACAGATTTTGCTCCTGGTTTCCAAAAGAAATTCCATGAGAAGGTAAGCATCAAGTCCTCAAACACTCAAACTTTAAGAAGAGGGGTGGCATTTCAAAATGGATGCTTAAGTGATTTCCTTGCACAGGTGATTGCAGCTCTGCTACAGACCATGGAAGACCAAGGCAATCAGCGAGTGCAGGCCCATGCCGCTGCTGCTCTCATTAACTTTACTGAAGACTGTCCCAAGTCACTGCTTATTCCATATTTGGATAATTTGGTGAAACATCTACATTCCATCATGGTACTTAAACTTCAGGAGGTAAATTTTAAGATCTTTAACCCTCCTATTTAGATTTTAATTTAGATTAATTTGAACAGGAGGACTTTGCAGCATGGCTATCAAGAATAGAAAGTTGGGCCCAGCCAGTGTAGCTCAGTGGTTGGGCATTGACCCAGGAACCACGCGATCACTGGTCAATTCCCAGTCAGGGCACATGCCTGGATTTCAAGCTCAATTCCCAGTTAGGGGGGGAGTGCAGGAGGCAGTCGATGGATGATGTTTCTCTTTCATTGATGTTTCTATCTCTCTGTCCCTCTTTCTTCCCCTCTCTATAAATCAATTTTAAAACATTTCTTTAAAGTTATTTAAAAAAAAAAAAAAAGAATAGAAAGTTAGAAGGACATTATAGGCCTGACCAGAGAATGATCCAGTTTTGGGACTAGGGAAGATAGCCCTAAAGGTTAGGTAAAATCATTATATGAATTGTCTTGAAAACAAGGCAGAATTATTTTTTAACTCTAATTAGATAAATTTGGAAGAACCAATTTATGTTTTTAATTGCTCTAAGGAGTCATGATTATATGATTTTAGGAAATTAACAAAGTGGCATTGTGGGACTAAAAAGGGAGATGATGTAAGGCAAGAGCATTATGATCATTGTTCAGGGAGCTTGGATGGTAATAGTGGAATTTGGTGGGGGTGAGTTGACTAAAAGACATTTCTCAGGAAGCATGCACAGTTTCTTCCAGTTTGAATTTCAAAAGATGAAAGAGAAGAATGTAAAAAATTGATCTCCTAAACCAGGTCACAGAAATAGAAATGTGGAAAAGAAATTTTTTTTGCTTTAAGTATGTTTTTAAAATAAGACTTGACCGTTCAAAAAGAAGATGGTTTATAGTTATAGGTTAAGTAAGAAAGGCAGCCTACAAACAGTTAAATGGTGTTAGTTAAGCAGTGTGTGGGAGGAAAGATGCAAGTAAGAGAAGCAAAGATTGGCCTAGCCGGTTTGGGTCATTGGATAGAGCATCAGCCTGTGGACTGAAGGGTCCTGGGTTCAATTCCAGTCAAGGGCACATACCTTGGTTGCAGGTTCCTCAGCCCTGGTCAGGGAATGTGCAAGAGGCAACCAGTGATGTTTCTCTCCCTCTCCCTTCCACTCTCTCTAAAAATCAATGGAAAAATATCCTCGGGTGAGAATTAACAAAAAGAGAGAGAAGCAAAGATTGAGTCTTAGTTTTCAAGTATAGTGAAAATAAGTGGCTACTATAAAAATGAAATAAAAAGGACATAAAAGCCTTTTTTACTATTATATTTAACAGATATAAAGTTACTGTCAGATTACTATAAAAGTTTCTAACACTCAATTCCTGTACTTTATAGTATGAACTAGTAACAGACAAGATCGCAAACCACACTCTCCTGCATAGCACTGGTCTAAAGAAGAATAGAAGAATACAGGCTGAAGAACAAGATAAGCACAAAAACAAACAAACAAAAACAACAACTCATAGCCACAAACAGTAGTATTGTGATTACCAGAAGATAAGGGGGGATAAATGGTGAAGGAAGGAGACTAGACTTGGGGTGGTAAATACACTATTAAAATATACAGATGATGTATTAGAGAATTGTATACCTGAAACCTATATGACTTTATTAACCAATGTCACCACAATAAATTTAATTTAAAAGAGAACAATGTCTCAGAAGGCAAAGAAATCGATATGCAACAAAAAGGATATACCATATGATACATCCATGATACATCCATATGATAGCAGAGTAGGAACATGAGTGTATCTGAAGACAAAGATGTAGACCCAGGTTGAAGCAGATTGGCTGGTTAAGTCGGGAATAGATGAATCAAATGTGATTCTGGGCTGAAGTGTGAAGAGCAAGAGTGTCTGTATATTTCCCTCCCCTTCCTGCAGAGGGGCAATATGTAAGATACAGATTGAAGGAAGTAGTTGCTAGGATAGGAAGGAGAGGAGGCTAAATTATGTGAGCAAGAGTTTTATGAAAAGAGGGTAACCAAGGAAAAAGAATGTTCCTTCTTAAACATTAAATATGGAGCAGATGCTGAGATACAGAAGGAGGGGGGAATAAATTAACCTCTTAAAGTTGTGCTGGAACTCAGTACAAGTGAGGAACTCTTCTGAGAGTATGGTTGTAGTAGATGGGGAGAAAAGAAAATCTGGGTGTATCACTAGGGCAGGTATTCATGTGAATCCACAAGGAAGTATAATATTACCGGGTGACGGCATAAGCCCAGCTACAAGTACCCAGTTAGTATTCATTACTGGCTAGGGCAGAGAATACCATAGATCTCTGGTGCAGGAGAAAGGATGATCATCACATCGAAGACAGAAGTGAATGAAAAAGAGGGCACCAGTGGCATCATTAATGTATCTTCTCAGAAGAAACCGATTAGGAGATAAAGGATAGAACAAAAAGGAAATTTCCTCCTTGACATAGTGGGACAACCCAAAATATATAGTAAGTGGGAATAAATGAAGAGAAATGAATAAGGAGGCATTTACTTGATGGCAAACTTGTGCTCGAGGACTTGCTGTGCTGTGAGATAAAGCAAAAACGAGTAAGGAGGCTTATAGTAACTGAAGAGATATCCCACATAAATAGTTCAACAGGGATTCTTAAATTTGCTCCAAAACCCATAACCTTCACTCTGGCTGCTGAAGAGTAGTTTCACCTTGCTATTTCAGAAAAGCATTTGGAAACTTGGAGTATTTCTTCCGATTTCTCATTTACGTAATGTATTTTGTATGTCTTCCTTCTCCTAGTTGATTCAAAAAGGCACCAAGCTAGTTTTGGAACAAGTTGTGACATCTATCGCATCAGTTGCAGATACTGCAGAGGAAAAGTTTGTCCCCTACTATGACTTATTTATGCCCTCACTAAAGCACATTGTTGAGAATGCAGTTCAAAAAGAACTTAGACTTCTCAGAGGAAAAACTATTGAATGCATCAGTCTCATTGGTCTGGCTGTTGGGAAGGAAAAAGTAAGTGATTTGTAGTATGTTGGATTTTATTTGTCTATGCAGGCATTGAGGGTGCAAGAGGGTTTTTTCCTTCTGATAAGTGGTTTTCTGGGTGCTTTTTTTCCTCCCATTAGCTTACTCTCAAATTATTCCCATTTTATATATAAACAAATTGTTGCCTTCACTTTTTTCATTGTTAATTTTAAGGTTCTTAATTCAAGTTATGCTCTTGAGACCTCCCCCTTTCTTACCACATGTACAGTCTATCTCTTGGGAGCATGTGGAGTTCAGGATCCATGTTTAGTTTAACTCATTTAAACATTTGCTTGGAAACATTCCTGTTCATTTAAAAATATCAGGTAGCCCTAGCCTATTTGGTTCTGTGGATAGAGCATTAGCCTGCAGACTAAAGGGTACCGGTTTGATTCCAGTCAGGGGCATATGCCCAGGTGGCAGGCTCAATCCCCAGTAGGGGGCATGCAGGAGGCATTAAATCGTGTGTGTGTGTGTGTGTGTGTGTGTGTGTGTGTGTGTATGCATGCATGCCATATATATATATATAGCTTTTCAGAATATAATTACCAAGGAGCATTGGCCATTGTGTTTTTTCTTCTCAGCCAACAACTCAGTTGTCAAAGCTAATCCAAAAGAAATTCTGTCGACCCCTCCTGTTCTGATTCTGAGAACTACCAACATAGAACCCCTCACTATGGTCTCTAAAACCAGCATCAGTATTAACTCACCTTATAAATTGTTTTCTGTGGGATACCATGAAGCTAACCGAGTATTTTTGAAACACTGCCTACTTTATACAACAGGGATTGCCAGAACCGCAGTTAAATGAAAATCATACAGGTCTATGGAGCAATCCAAAATTTTCTTTCTGGATTTGGATTATCATTTTACTGCTGGAAATGCATAAGCCACAAACCAAAATTTGATGCCATTAGAAATATTTTTATACTGCAATTTACTTTGACTTTAGCAGAATATATTTTTCTAGAAAGAACACTAAGTCTTTGCAATATGGTGAAAATTTTTCAACATAATACTTTTATCTGAGGGGTTATGACCAATAGGGAAATGTAGTAGATGTTTTGGGCAAGTTTTGTTATTATATAAGAAACATTATGTGCCTCTCTGATTTGATATACAAGAGTCATATTGGTGTTGTTTTTCTTAAATATTTTTTTCTAGTTCATGCAAGATGCATCGGATGTGATGCAGCTGTTGTTGAAGACCCAGACAGACTTCAGTGATATGGAAGATGATGATCCTCAGGTAAAGCAGCCTCAATATGTTCCATCCTAATCCATTTAGGAGTTGCAGCTAGTAAGGTTAAATGTACATTTTTATTTTTTAAAAAAAAGGAATAATAGGTTTCCTGAGCAATATTAACCACAGGTTTCAGAGCCATTCTTCACTGGTTTGACTTCAATTTCTCATAATAGTATTCACAATGCCTTTTATAAAACAGGCACTTAAATAGTTTGAATTGAATTTTTACTTTTTCTCAATTTGCTATAGCTGCTCCTTCTTCTCGACTCTCAGTGTTTTGATGCTCTTGAGACCCTGTCCTAGGCCCTGTTTTCTCCTCACAACCCTTGAGCAGTGTCATTCATAATCATGAATTTAGGCTTCATATATCCAAACACTTATTGGACATCTCTATTTGGAAATCTCCTAGTCCTTTGCATGCCACATGAATTCCCCTCCCCTGTCAAAAGAAAAGAAATGCAGAAACCTAACAATCTTAGAACATGCCATGCTCTCTTCTCTGCCTATGAATAAACAAAAATTTCTTTAACTTAGAAAGAACCCTCCCCCACTCAACCTGGCTAACTCCTGCTTATATTTCACATCCAGTACCAGTTTTAATGGTGGGTACTTATGACACTGTTGTAATAATTGTAATTGTCCATCCTAATCTTAATTGTACTCAGAATACCTGACATAACACAAGCGCTCAATAAATAGCTGGATTAAATTTTGGCTTTACACAGCCACACTGTAATTATTTCCCTTACACTAAAAATTATGTTTTTGTTTTGTTTTTCTAAATTAGGAATTGGAAGCAATGTATGTGAGATATATAGATAGATAGCTATACGAGAGTAAAAAATCAGTTTCTGGGTTACAGGGATGATGAATTAGAACTATAGGTAAGTAAGTCTATGTAAACACAGTAGTAGAAGAGGTGTCAAATAGACCAGCCACTTAACACAGAAAATTATAACATCTAGGAGAAAGATATGTTTTGTTTCTTGGGTGTTAATGTTTAATGGATGGGATACTAGGCAGTAGGGATACAAAGTCAAGTAAAATGTGGCTGCCTTCAAAAAAAAAAAATAGTGCCTAGGAGTTTCAGTAGGTTTTATTTATGTGATGCAGACGATAGTAGAGAAAACTGTATGTTGCTTCTTGAAAGTAGAAAAAATAGATATGATCCTGGTCTTTCTGTATTGCTTCACTTGCTGTGACTATATTCCAGTATAGAGGTCCACAGTGATTTTGTTATTATTGCTGAACATTTTAAATTTATGACCTTAGAAAATGCTTAAAGAGCCATGAATGATAAAACATAATTTCTATGAAATAGGAAAGTACTTTGTCTTACTTATCTATTGTTTTTAAAATTAATTTAATGTTTCACTTTCCCTCCAGATCTCTTACATGATCTCAGCATGGGCCAGAATGTGCAAAATCCTTGGAAAAGAATTTCAGCAATACCTTCCGGTGGTTATGGGGCCTTTAATGAAGACAGCTTCAATTAAGCCTGAAGTAGCCCTTTTGGATAGTAGGTGTCTTCATGAAGATAGCAATTGTAAAATTTCTCTTTGTTACTAATTTTAACATGAATTTGTTTTTTTCTCTGTAATAGCCCAAGACATGGAGAATATGAGTGATGATGATGGTTGGGAGTTTGTGAACCTTGGAGACCAGCAAAGTTTTGGTATTAAAACTGCAGGACTGGAAGAAAAATCAACTGCTTGTCAGATGCTGGTAAGTGATAATGTTTAAACATTATTTAACAACTTCTTATAAAAACATGTATGTATGTATGTATATATGTATGTATGTATATATATGTATATATGTATATATGATAGGAGTGCTTCCCATAGATGCTAACGAAACTATTTTGAAGAGCAAGAATAATATTCTTTGAAAAATGTAGAAACATTTTCACCCAACATTTCTACTTCTGGATCTTCATCCTGAAGAAATCATATGGATACAACTTTTCATTATCAGTGCTTTTTCTAGTAACAAAAAACCAAATAGCCTGAATGCCTGTTACTAGGAAGGTGATTGATAATTACAATACTTTGGAGTATTACAAAGCCATGGAAAGCAAGGATTTTTTGTGTTTTGTGCTTAGTGTGTAGGAGGTAGCCAAAGAATATTTTTTGAATGAATAGAAATGTACTCATGATGTTAAAAATAAAACTGGTATATTTTCAGTTGTATAAACAAACATGGTAGCAAAATTAAAATGTTTACAATGATTATCTTGTGGGTATTATGGAGTGTATGTTTAAGTAATCTTTGGGTTTTTCTGTTTTATTTTCTTTATGAGCATGTTAGACAGTGACGTTTAATATATTTCACTATTATAATGAATTTTTACAAAATAGCATGGGCCTGTTGCTACAGATTTACAGAGTAAGTGATATGCTACAATTAAGTTTTCGGGTTTACATCTTTTTAAATTATTTTTTTCTTAAGTGATATATTTTGTTGGGAGTATTTTCATTAAGAGTGCTGATAAATTTACACAAGATGTAGAAAAATGAGTATAGCCAACTTTGAATGACAATATACTGCATGTGCAATAATCATTTCATGGCACTTTGCATTTTACCTTTTTTATGTTATAGGACTAATTTGATAGTCATGCATGCATTAAATGTAATTCTAGTCAGGTCACAACATTCTCTGGTCCTTAGATTTTGCTGTTTGTGAATAAAAATATCTGTAAACTAATGTGGATCTTGATTTCTTTTCCAATACTTTGGTTTCAGGTTTGCTATGCTAAGGAGTTAAAGGAAGGCTTTGTGGAATATACCGAACAGGTTGTCAAACTGATGGTCCCTTTACTGAAATTTTATTTCCACGATGATATCCTACAATATTTGAATGCAAAACATGTCTAGATTTATTTAAATTGTAGCTTGTTCAGGTATTATTACTATTTGTGTTAACTGAAGGGTACATCACCATTATTGTTTGTGTTTGTACTAACTGTACTTTCAGGTTATAAACTTAGTTCTTTGTTTCACTTGTGTCAAAAACACAAAAAGAAAATGTTACCTGTCCTCTAGTTGGCAGTTTTCTGTGGCCCACTAAAGGATTTTAAGGATTGGTATTTTATTATTAGCAAATGTTTGCATTGTATATAATTGCTACTTTTCATCAATCTCTTTTGGTAATGTTAAAAATGTAAGACCTTTTTTTTTTTTAATATATTGATTTTTTTACAGAGAGGGCGAGGGATAGTTAGAAACATCGATCAACTGCCTCCTGCACACTCCCCACTAGGGATGTGCCCGCAACCAAGGTACATACCCTTGACCGGAATCAAACCTGGGACCCTTGAGTCCACAGGCCGACGCTCTATCCACTGAACCAAACCAGTTAGGGCAAGACCTTTCTTAATAAGTTAGAAACCCACTAATCCTTTACTTACTGCAGCACAGAATCCTACATTTCAAATGAAGATAGCACCTTTGGGGAGAAACATCTCTTGGTAAATCTGCATATTAAATGTTTCATTCCTCAACCTAATGATAGTAATTAATATGTATAGGTACATTTCTATGCCTTTACACACACACAAAATTTCATAGATGGGTAAAAAAAAAAGGACAGCTGAACAGGGATAGAGCCCAGACCCCAACATAGATCTGTCTGCCTCTGGAGTCCTTTTGTTGTGGTTCCTCATGTAGTATTCGTGTGTAGTGTCTTTTACAGAAGAGGCTTTTGCCCAGCAGACACTTCCCATGATGCAAAAGGATGAAACATTGTTTTTAAGAGAAGGTCTTAAGACCTCATTTTACAAATGGTATTAGATAGGGAGAGGCCACTTAATCATTATTGAAAACTGAATAGGCTAGTACAGGAAGAGATCCAAGGGTCCCACTGGTCTTTTCACATTCATTTTTATGTTTTTGGATTACATTTGAGATTCATTCTTGCTATATTGTAAGTGACAGCAAAGACAGGAGGTATGCCTTATGAGCAGGGAGACTTCTATTTTTATGCACATGATATATTTAACACAAGCTCTTGGATGGCAGTCTTAGATAAATAGAAGTTGCCGAGCACTCCTGTTAACTCAGTGAGCACTTAAACATTTAAGTAAGCAAAAGTGTAGAGCAGGCTTGTGAGGACAGTGGTCACATTTCCTTAACAATGAAACGTGTTCGAGTGGCGGCGGCAGAATCCATGCCTCTGCTCCTGGAATGTGCACGAGTGCGGGGGCCAGAGTATCTCACGCAGATGTGGCATTTCATGTGCGATGCTCTGATCAAGGCGATTGGTACAGAACCAGATTCAGATGTCCTCTCAGAAATCATGCATTCTTTTGCAAAGGTAAGTGTTCTCTCTTAAAAATAAGTGTAAGGTTGGGTGTTGGTTTGTTAGTCTTGCTAAATACATTGGGGGATTTTATTGATTTCAAAGAGGAAGGGGAAAGGGGGGAGATACAGAAACATCAGTGATGAGAGTATAATTTATCGGCTGCCTCCTGCACGCCCCCCTACTGGGAATCAAGCCCACAACTCAGGCATGTGCCCTGATCAGAATTTAACCACAGCCTCCTGGTTCATAAGTCGATGCTCAACCACTGAACCCACCAGCTGGATTATAACAAAATTTTTTTAAGTCAAAAACGTTCAGTTCTTTTGATATCTTAGTGTATTGTGTGTATGTGTTTTCATTTTTTAAAGAGTAGCTCCTCTAATGTTCCACGCTTGAGTATCGTCTCTAATTCCCATGTAATTTCTGTCCCAGTCTCCCATATTCCTTTTTCCCCCGTTGCTTTCTCTCTCCTTTGTGCTGTTTTTATAGCCTCAGTTGGTTTGTTCCAGAAGTCGCTTTTTCTTTTCTTCCCAGTTCATTCTTTTCTCAAGAATTAACTTGCCCTTTGAGTTTCATTCACTTTCCCATATTCTTGGTCACCACTATAGCTCAGAGATCCATAATTTGCTCCACAGTTTGGTTTAAAAGTTCTTCAGCATCTTTATTTGTCCCCATTTGTACACTCCTGCAGTTTAAAAATTATTTTGTTTTTCCAAAGAAGGCCAGATTTTTCTGTAACATCCAGGTCTGTCCATATTATTCCCTCTCCCTGTAGTACCCTTTCATGGCAGACTTACCTTTTCTCCACTGCTGTCTTTTAAAAAGCATATGTGTAATTGAGCTCCTAGAATCTAGTTGGTCTGTTCCATCTTTGAACCCTCAGCAACTAGCATAATGCCTGGCACTTAAGATATGCCAAGGACAAGTTTTAAAAAGATATATTTAAAAATTTTTTTTAAATACTGGCATGTTAACAACAACCACCAAAAAAAAAGTGTATCTACTCACTTAATCATTCATTTCCAGGGCACTGAGTTATGTTAATTTTTCTCAGATTCCCTGTGATTCTTAATGAAGTTTAACTTTTGACTCTTTAAAACACATAAAGCTCATGGGTTGCTTTCTTTGCTCAACCTCATTTTAGTGCATTGAAGTAATGGGAGATGGATGCCTTAATAATGAACACTTTGAAGAATTGGGAGGTATACTGAAGGCTAAACTCGAAGAACATTTTAAAAATCAAGAATTGCGGCAAGGTAAGTTTTTTATGCTTTTAATAGTTTAATGTAATACCTGACCATTTTGATGACCATTTTAAGAGACATTTATTTGGGTGTGTTTTAGTTAAAAGACAAGATGAAGACTATGATGAACAGGTGGAAGAGTCACTACAAGATGAGGTAAAATGTTAAGAAATTTATTTACATGACCATTTGCATCTGGAAGATTTTTAAATGCTTAAGTTTCTAATTCATGTAACATCATTCTGATGTAATTATCAGTAATATTTAGCAGAAGACTCTGACTTATAATTCATTCATGTGTATAGAGAATAAGTAATTTGAAATTAGCTGATTTGTGTTTTGATACTGTGTGTGCATTTTGTTGCAATACTTCATAAAAGTACATTGGATTTCATCTAGTATTTTAAATACTCCTAACTAAAACCATTTGTATTTGGTGGTAATTTCACTATCCTTAAAGGTACTTGAATGCGATTCAGATGATAAATGACTGCCGAAATCTACATACACACTGTTGAAGATCTAGGGCTTAAGGCCAGATTTTTTTGTAACATCAGCTGTCTTTCTAATGGACCGCATGATAATGCAGATTTCCTTCTAGTAAATAATGTACATGCACTGGTTAATAGAATTCTTCTTCACCTTGTGACTCAGTTCTCTCCTCAGCAAACCACTTGACACCATCAAACATATTTCAGATGTGTATTTCAAATCCAGAATATGTGGCATGTTGCCATCCTGGTGGACCAGGTCTTCCCAATTTTCTGCAGGGTGCTCACATGCTGCTGTATATAAGTTGAGATGTTACAAATAACTTACCCACCATCCCACTCCAAAATTAGAAACATTCTTGGGGGGAAAAAACAAACTAAAGTTAACACCTTTGTTTCAGAACTTTGAAATTTTGGTTAATTTTTCAATCACATATATTTTTACTATGTACCAAGAAAAATCTGTAGTAGGTGCAGTACAATACTTGCCAAACATTTGTCTTTCCATAGATAAGAAGCATGACACCCAGTCATTGAGGTAACCTCAGATTCTTGCTATGCTTTTAAGAAAGTGATAAGAAATTCAATTTTCTACATTTCTTAGATTTAAAAAAAAAAAAGAATGTTACTGTTAATAATGGTGGGTATATTTTTTAATACATATGGGTGTGTTTTGTTTCAGGATGATAATGATGTTTATATTCTGACCAAAGTGTCAGACATTTTACACTCAATATTCAGTAGCTACAAGGAAAAGGTGTTACCATGGTTTGAACAGCTGCTTCCATTAATTGTCAACCTAATTGTAAGTATTGCCTCTCCTTGACAGTTATTTTAGATAGTTGATTTGGAATTCTCTCCTTGCAGCTTTTGGAAACTTATACTTTGAAATTAAAATGGGTCTTAGAAATCACAGTTTTCCACTGTGCATCTTTAATTTTATAGAAATTATTGCATTCCCCTGGATATTCTCTCACTCAGTATGTACTTGAAGTTTGCTAATTGGTTTTTCCATAATTCAATTAAATTATAACCTAAAGACATACATGTGATTTATATTTCAGTTTATCTATGCCTTACTAAATTAATGAATGAAAACAAAATAATAACATTTTTTGCAATGGACCCTACAGAATTCATTTATGACAACCAGTAATCAGATTCTGGGTGATAGCCTCATATATTTCATTTTTTTAAATATAAAGTAAATGTATGTACATTGTTGCCACTGTTGGTTCTTCCTGGTATATGGTAGTGTCACATTGTGGAATTCCATAACAAATTACACAAGACTTTTAAATCTTTACTTATTTAAATCTGTATAGTACTTTGAGGATTTTTATTCACAAGAAGTGATTTTTGTTTTTCCTTGCCTGTATCAGGAATATTTGTGGAAACCAGTAGTCTGTACTGACTATTTGTATTTGTATGTACTTCAATATTCAAAGCTTAAAAGAGTATCTCTTTTGTAGTGTCCACATAGACCATGGCCAGACAGACAATGGGGATTATGCATCTTTGATGATGTTATAGAACACTGTAGTCCTGCCTCATTTAAATATGCAGAATATTTCTTAAGGCCAATGCTCCAATATGTATGTGACAGCAGCCCAGAAGTCAGGCAAGCAGCTGCGTATGGCTTGGGAGTCATGGCACAATATGGTGGAGATAACTATCGTCCTTTTTGTACAGGTACTGATGTTTATTTGGTTATATGCATGTCCTTCCAGGCATCCCTTTAGTTTTTACCTCATGCTCCCTCTGTACCCCCCAAACATTCTCTACCTATTTCTGTTTTATTCTTTTTTACTTTTTCAAAAACTTCATCTGTAGCCCTTAAGAATTTACAGTCTTTATTTTCATAGAAATGAAAACAAAATGTGAGTGAAATCAGAGCCTCTCCACCTTGATTTTATTTTGGGTTTGGGGGGGTATATCACAACCCTAACATGGGACTTTTTTAATGTTTTTATTAAATTTATTGGGATGACATCATACAGATTTCAAGTGTACATTTCTTTGTTTGTTTGTTTCTTTTTGTTAATCCTCACCTGAGGATTCCATTGAATTTTAGGGAGAGTAGAAGAGAGAGGGAAAGATAGAGAGAAACATCGATGTGAGAGAAACACATCAATTGGTTGCCTCCTGCACAAGCCCTGACCAGGGCCCGGGCCAGGGAGGAACCTGCAACCAAGGTACGTGCCTTTGACTGGAATCGAACCCGGTACCCTTTGGTCCGCAGGCCAGCACTCCTATCCACTGAACCAAACCAGCTAGGGCAAGTGTATATTTCTGTGACACAAGATATATATATTGCATTGTGTGCCCCCTACCCAAAGTCAAATAATCTTTTTCATCATATATTATTAGACTCCCTTCAAACCCCACCGCCACACACACACACACACACACACACACACACACACACACACCCACACACCCCTCCTATTCTTTTCCCTCTGGCGACCACCACACTGCTGTTTTTGTCTACGCGTTTCAATTTTATATCCCACATTTAAGTGATATCATATGGTTCTTTGCTTTTTTCTGACTGATTTCATTTAGCATAATATCTTTATAGTCCATCCATGTTGTCGCAAATGGCAAGTATTTCATCTTTTCTTAATGGCCGAGTATTGTCCATTAGGTATGTACTAGAGGCCCAGTGCATGACAATCATGCCTCAGGGGGATTGTCCCTCAGCCTGGCCTGTGCCCTTTAGCAGTCCAAGAGCCCTCGGGGGATGTCCGACTGAGGGCTTAAGCCTGCTCCCTGTGCCACAGTTGGACATCCCTAGTGATGCATTGGAGGCCCTGTGGGAGCATACTGACCACCAGGGGGCAGCTCCTGCATTGAGCATCTGCCCTCTGGTGGTCAGTGCATGTCATAATGACCAGTCATTCCACCATTCGGTCAATTTGCATATTACCCTTTTATTATATAGGATTAGAAGCCTGGTGCACTAATTCATGGGGGCCATTGGGGCCGGGCCGATGGTGAGGAGGGGATGCAGATTAGCCGGCCGCCTCTGATCAACCGGGCAGAGGGGTCATGGTGGTTGGCTGGCCAGCTCCACTCCAGATCAGGATGGGGAGGGTCGGGCCAGCTAGGGGAGAGGCCACAGGAGGTTGGGAGGGCCGATTGGGCCAGTTGGCCACTGCAGTGCTTTTACATATATATAAATATACCACATCTTCTTTATACAATCCTCTATCATAGGACACTTTGGTAGCTCCATGTCTTAACCACCGTGAATAAAGCTGCAGTGAACATAGAGGTGCATATATCTTCGCGAATACATGTTTTGAGTTTTTCTGGTATATACCCAGGAGAGTGATTGCTGTGTCATATGTAACTCTATTAATATTTTAAAGAATCCCCAGAATTATTTTCGATAGTGACTGTACCCATCTATATTCCCACCAGCAGCAAATGAAGATTCCCTTTTCTCCACAGCCTCTCCAACACTTGTTATTGCTTGTCATACTGATATTAGCCATTAGAACAGGTGTGAGATAGTATCTTATTGTAGTTTCGATTTGCATTTTCCTAATTGCTAGTGGGGTTAAACATCTTTTCATATTATCTGTGTACCATTTGTATTGAGGAGAAGGTGTCTGTTCAGGTCCTCTGCGCATTTTTTAAAATTGGGTTGTTTGGTATTGAATTTTATGGGTTCTGTATATTTTGGATATTAAACCTTTGTCAGAGATATTGTTTGCGAATATCATAACCCCTTTGGTCTGCTTCCTCTTTTTTCTGTTGTCTGTTTCTTCTGCTGATACAGTTCCATTCATTTATTTTTGCCTTTACTTCCCTTGCCTTTGGGGTCAAGTTCATAAAATGTTCTTACATAAGTCCATAAGTTTAATACCTATGTTTTCTTCTGTGTGACTTACTATTTCAGATCTTATATTTAGGTCTTTGATCCATTTGAATTAATGTTTGTACATGGGGACAAACTAATCTAATTTCAGTCTTTTGCATGTGGCTCCAGTTTTCCCAGCACCATATATTGAAGGGTCTTTCTTTTCTCCATCGTGTATTTATGGCTCCTTTTTCAAAAATTAGCTGCCCATTTACATTGATCTGTGTGTCTGTTTTTCTGCCAGTATCATGCTGCTTTGATTATCATAGCTCTGTAGTATAATTTGGAGTCCAGTAATATGATACCTCTGGTTCTTTTTTCTCAGGGTTGCTTTGGCTATTCGGAGTCTTTTGTGGTTCCATGCAAATCTGATGTTTTTTTGTTGTTGTTTGATTTCTTTAAAAAATGACATCGGGATTTTGATGGGTATTGCATTAAATCTGTATATTGCTCTGGTTAATATGGCCATTTTAATTTTGTTGATTCTTCCAATCCATGAACATGGAATATTGTTCCATTTTGTTGTGTCTTTTTCAATCTCTTTTAATAATGCTTTGTAATTTTCACTATATAGGCTTTTCACATTCTTTGTTAAGTTTATTCCTAGGTATTTTATTCTTTTGGTCACAATTGCAAAGTGAATTTTTTTTTTTTTTTCTATTTACTTTTCTGAGCATCTCATTGTTAGTATACTAACACATTGCACATTGGATTTTTGCACATTGATTTTGTATCCTGTCACTTGACTGTATTTGTTTATTATTTCAAATAGTTTTTTTGTTGGAGTCTTTAGGGTTTTCTATGTATAGAATCATGTCATCTGTAAAAAGGGACAGTTCCTTCCCTGTTTGGATACCTTTTATTTCTTTCTCTTGCCTTTATTACTCTGGTTAGTACTATGTTGAGTAAGAGTGGGCATCCTTGTAATGTTCCTGATGTTAGGTTGTTTATTTCAGATTTTTGTTGTTTCTTGAGATAGCCCATCCTATATAATAAAAATCTAATATGCAAATCAACTGAACAGTAGAACAACCAGTCGCTATGACACGCACTGACCACCAGGGTGCAGACATTCAATACAGGAGCTGCCCACAGGCCCCAGGCCAGCCAAGGCATGTGCCAGCTGATCACCCTGCCAGTTGCTCCATAGATCGGCCCTGATCACTAGCCAGGCCTAGGGGCCCTACCTCTGCACCAGTTTTGTGTACCAGGCCTCTAGTAATGATATAAACTTCTCTTGTTACTGCTTTTGCTGAATCCCAGAAGTTTTGTTATATCAGATTGAAATTCTCATGTGACTCTATATATCTTTTGATCTCACCTTTTATTTCTTCTTTAACCCAGTCATTTTGTAGTAGTATGTTGTTTAATCTCCACATATTTGTGGGTTTCTTTACTTCCATTTTGCAGTTCATTTCTAATTTCAAGGCACTGTGGTCAGAAATTTTACTTGGTATAATTTCAGTGTTCTTGCATTTGTTGAAGCTAGTTTTATGACCCAATATATGGTCTATCCTTGAGAATGTTCCATGCACACTGGAGAAGAATGGCATAATATGATGTTCTGGGATGAAGGGATCTGTAAATGTCAAGTATGTCCATTTTGTCTAGTGTGTCATTTAAAGGCCAGTATTTCTTTATTGATTTTCTGTTTGGATGATCTATGTAGCACTGTCAATAGAGCATTAAGGTCCCTAACTAAGATTGTGTTTTGATCTTTCTCCCTTTTTTCCTGTTAGTAGCTACTTTATGTATTTCAGTGCTTCCTGATGTTTTTCAAGAAGAGTTAAATCTTCTTGATGTAGTGTCCCCTTTATCATTATAAAATGTCCATTATTTTCTCTTGTTACCTTGAAATCTATTTTGTTAGATATAAGTATGGCTACATTTGTTCATTTTGTTGTTACTAATTCTCACTGGAGAATATTTTTTCATTGATTTTTAGAGAGAGTGGAAGGGAGGGGAAGATAGAAACATCAATGTGAGAGAGACACATTAATTAATTGCCTCCCACATGTTGCCCCTACCAGTGCCAGGGATCAAGTCTGCAAACACGGTACATGCCCTTTACTGGAATCAAACCCAGGACCCTTCGATCTGAAGACCGGTGCCCTATCCACTGAGCCAAACTGACCAGAGCTGCACCTGTTATTCTGGGGGTGTTATTTGCTTGAAGAATCTCTTTTTTTTAATTTTTTTTTTAACTTTATTTTTATTGATTTTGGAGAGAGAGAAGCATAGATGAGATGGGAGAAACATCAATCAGCTGCCATATGCACACTCTCTACTGGGTATCAAGCCTGCAACCAGGGCATGTGCCCTAACTGGCAATCAAAGCAGGACCTCTTAGTGCATGAGACAACACTCAATCCACTGAGCCACACTGGCCAGGTTTTGCCCTTTGAATTTATTTTTGCCTTTGCAGCTTAGATATGTCTTTTGAAGGCAGCATATGGTAGGTTTATGTTGTTTTTTTTTTTTGAAAGGCTACTCTGTGCCTTTTTATTGGTGAATTTAGTCCATTTACATCTAGGGTAATTATTGATGTGTGAGGATTTCTTATGGTCATTTTATTCTTTATTTTCTGGTAGTTCTGTGACTCCATGTGTTCTTTTCCTTTGTGTTTCTGTCGTTTTATGTTTGGAGGTATTTTATACTACTCTTCTATTTCCTTCATTTAAGCTATGTGTCTGTTTTAGAGGTTGTGTGTGGTTACCATTAGGTTTATGAAAAAGAAAGTTGCATATATACAGTGGTATATATGCATCTGATCTCCATCCTCCTTTGCCAATTCAGACCTTTACCCCCTCCCCATTTATGTTTTTGTTGTTACAAATTATCCCTGTTAATGCTATAACTTGATCTTACTCATACATAGTGTTGTGACCTTATGCTCTTTGTTTCAGGTGGAATAACCCCCTTGAGTATTTCCTGCAATGGAAGTTTTCTGGTGATAAATTCCCTCAGCGTCTGTATGTCTGGAAAAATCTTTATTTCTCCTTCATACTTAAAAGATAACTCTGCTGGATATATTATCCTATATAATAAAAGGATAATATGCAAATTAACCCTAATGGCGGAACAACTGGTTGCTATGACGTGCACTGACCACCAGGGGGCAGATGCTCAACACTGGAGCTGCCTCCCACCTCCACCTCCACCCCCACCCCTGTGATCAATGCACTCCCACAGGGGGAGCTCTGCTCAGCCACAAGCCAGTCTGATAGCTGTGAGTGCAGCGGTGATGGCAGGAGGGAGCCTCTCCTGCCTCCTCAGCATCACTAAGGATGTTTGACTGCAGTTTAGACACACTCTCCACAGGGTGCGGGCCTAAGCCATCAATTGGACATCACCCGAGGGCTCCCTGGCTGCCAGAGGGATGTCTCACTGCCAGCTTAGGCCCGTTCCCCTGGGGGGGTGTGGGCCTAAGCTGGCAGATGGACATCCCCCAAGGGTTCCCATACTGCAAGAGTGCGCTGGCCGAGCTGAGGGGACACTCCCCCCCCCCCCATCCACCCACCCCCAGTACACGAATTTTCATGCACTGGGCCTCTAGTATAGTATGTTATTCTTGACTGGTATTTTCTTTCAGTCATTTGAATATTTGTTTCCACTCTCTTCTGGCTTGTAGAGTTTCTGCTGAAAAATCTGATGATACCCTGATGAGTTTCCTTTGTAGGTCGCTTCCTTCTTTTCACTGAATGCTTTGAGAATTTGTCCTTTGTTAATTAATTTTTGACAGTGTTAATACAATATGCCTTGTAGAGGGCCTCTTCTGATTGAGGTAACTAAGAGTTCTGTTTCTTGGATTCAAGGATCTAGTTCTTTCCATAGGTTTGGGAAGTTCTCATCCACTATTTGTTTGAATAGGCTCTTTGATCCTTTCTCCTTCTCCTGATATGCCTATTACTCTCATAATAGAGTCCTAGTGCACAAAATCCATGCACTGGGGCAAGAGGAGTCCCTCAGCCTGGATTGCAAGAGGGAACAGGCCAAGCCAAGGGACCCACTGGTGCACATTTGGAGCTGGGGAGGGGCGCAGGAAGGCTCCAAGGCATATCTGGCCCATCTCAGTCCCAATCGGCCAGATTCCAGCAGCAAGCTAATCTACCAGTCAGAGCATCTGCCCCATGGTGGTCAGTGCATGTCATAGCAAGCAGTTGAGTGGCCATAGCATATCATTAGCATACTACACTTTGATTGGTTGAATGGACAACCACTTAGGCTTTTATTATATAGGATTGCTTTTTCTGATGGAGTCAGTTTTTGTAGTGCTTTTTAAAAATATATATTTTTATTGATTTCAGAGAGGGAGAGGGAGATAGAAACATAAATAATGAGAGAGAAATCATTGAGCCAGCTGCCTGCTGCATACCCCACACTGGGGATTGAACCCACAACCTGTGCATGTGCCCTGACTGGGAACCAAACCATGATATCCTGGTTCTTGGGTTGACAATCACTGAGCCACACCTACTGGGCTCTTTCTTCCTTTCCCTTTCCCTTTCCTTCTTATGTTCAGGTCTCTCTGTACTTCCCTCCATATCATTTCTAGATTCCTACTTCAACATCACTAATTTTTTTCTCCATCTAGTCTGCCCTGTTTCCTATGCTCACTAGTTTACTCCTAATCTCCTTAATTAAATGTTTCATTTCCAGGATTTTTCTTTCATTCTTTTTTTTAAAGGTTTTGTCTCTTAAGTACAGTACATGACACTAACTAATTTGTTTTCTGATTACATTGAATTGCCTATCAGTATTTTCTCGTATTTTATCACATATTCCCATGTGTTTCAGTTTGCTTTCTGGGAATTTTCATTTTATTTCTGAGCTTACTCACTACCATGGTTATTCATGGTATTTGCTGGTCTCTTCTGTCTAGGCATCTATGTATTATTGGCCTTTCTCTAGCAGCTTTCTCACAAGATGTCTTCTACTATTTTCTAGTAGGTGGTGCTGAATCATAAGACTTTTACCTCTGTGAAATCCTTCAGCTGTCCTCCACAGCTGTTGTCAGACAGTACAGCCCTGCTGCTTGGCGGTGTGGGTTTTTTTTTGCCTCTTGATAATGGTGATTCCAGACCTCGTTACAGAGGGAAAAGGGAGCCAGCGATTCTGCTGCAGTAGCTCTCGGTTTGCAGATAATATGCTCCACCCAAGACCATGGATGATGGGAGGCAAGTTTTGGGAGTCCAGCAGGTGTGGCAGAGCTCTATGGATCTGTTCCTTTGTCTGAAATACCTATTGCTCAGCAGCGGCAGAACCCCTGTAGTGTCCTTGCTGCAGTCTTAGCTGGTTCAGCCACTGTTCTCACTGCTCATGAAGTGCCCACTGAGACTCTGTGTTCCTCCTGACCAAAGGAAATGCCTGTAACCACCATCTTCCTCCTATCTCCAGGATGAATTTTCCTTCCTTCTCACCTCCCCATTCCCATTTGCTCACCACTGGATGCTTCAATGCACAGGTCTCAGGCATGCCTCTATATTGAGCAGAGAATCCTTTATTGAGTTATAGTCGATCAACTTGCTAAAGTTTCAAGGGAAGACGCCAAGAGAACCAGTCACGCCACCATTCCTCTGACATCACTTTTAGGATTTTTAAAACATACTGTAGGTCTCTATACGTTTAACATGAGTACAGCTGGGCAGCTTTTTAAAACTTAAGAACCCTAAGGTGACCAGGAGAATAGTAAACCAGGAGGGACTACTAATTTCTTGGGGTCTTGAGTTAACAGAATGTTAATGTTCCTGATTCTATTGGGCAATCTTCCTTTCATTACTATATTTGTAGCCAAGATAACACAACATTCCTTACACTTGAACATTTCTTCAGTATAACCAATAACTGGACCAAAGATAAAAGAAATATTTATGTTCATTTGCAAGAAAGTGTGAGGTTTTAACTGGCCTTTTTCAAATGCTTATTTTAGAAGCACTTCCACTGCTGGTAAGAGTTATTCAATCTGTTGATTCTAAGACCAAAGAAAATGTCAATGCTACAGAGAACTGCATCTCAGCAGTAGGGAAAATTATGAAGTTCAAACCTGACTGTGTGAACGTTGAAGAAGTCCTACCACACTGGTTGTCTTGGCTTCCACTACATGAAGATAAAGAAGAAGCTGTTCAGACTTTCAGTTACCTGTGTGATCTAATTGAAAGGTAAGAAGAAAGATAGATAGACCTAATTTCTTCGCCCTTCACATAAAACAGTGCTTCTTGTGCACAGCCCTCAGGTCTGTAGGTTTGTAATAATGCTTGCTGTCAAAGTCACTAGTGCATGAATTTGTGCACATTGAAAGGAAATTAATTAGAATGTTGCTGGCAGGGTGGGACTGGGCCAGACGGACCAGACACACCCTGGAGCCTACCTCCCATAGTCCCTCCCTGGCCGACACATCTGGGGTGGCACCTTGGTTCAAAGGGCGTCTGTGGAGTGAGCAGGGTCCCTCTGGCAGGTGGGGTCCCTTGGCCTGGCCTGCAGGGATCACACTGAAACCGGCTTTCTGACATCCCCTAAGGGGTCCTAGATTGCAAGAGGGTGGTTCTCGGGTGACTCACCCCAGAATCGGGCTCCCTCCTCTTCTCTGGTTCCAGGGTACATCCACCCAAGAACTGCCGCTGCCAAGTCACCACAGCTTAGGAGCTCTTTGCATTGAGCATCTGTCCCCTGGTGGTCAGTGCACATCATATCTACTGGATGGTCAGATGATCACTTACACCAGTGGTTCTCAACCTTCTGGCCCTTTAAATACAGTTCCTCATGTTGTAAACCAACCATAAAATTATTTTTGTTGCTACTTCATAACTGTAATGTTGCTACTGTTATGAATCGTAATGTAAATATCTGATATGCAGGATGGTCTTAGGCAACCCCTGTGAAGGTGTCGTTTGACCCCCCCAAAGGGGTCAGGACCCACAGGTTAAGAACCGCTGACTTAGACTTTTATATATATAAATATTAACAAAGTATATTACGGTTAAGATGGCCTCATAATCTGATTTGGGTTATTCTTTATGGAATTAATTTCAACAGTGAGGTATTATAGAATGTTGATGTTTTAAGGTTTCCTTCTAAAGTTTTCTCCCACCCCACCCTATCTATTTATTTACTTGGCTTTAAATGTTTTTTTTAACTTTCCTTTTTATTGGGGTATAATTGACATATAATTTATTAGTAGAATGAGATTGAGGTACATTGTTAGTATCATTATTTTGCCCTCTGAAATTCAGGTATTTTTGTTTGGATTCAAGAATCAGTGATATGGGCAAGTATATCAGACTGGCAATCAAGATCTGGTTCTGGGTCTTGGCATTATTAATATTATTTTGTGCCCATGAGTAAATATAAGAGTTACAACAACCTGGAGGCTACAGAGGCTATTAAATCAAAAGCGTGTTCTCTGGTGGTCTGTAGTCCAAGTTCTCTTGAATATCTGTCAGATCTGGGCTCTGTCTCTATTAATTACTGCTTTTAGCTCATGAATAAATTCAAGGGCTATAACCACTTATCTTGGAAGTTTGTAGAATTGAGCCAGTAGGCATATTCCTCCTTGCCTATAAGCTCACATTCACACAAATAATTGTATTTGAGTCTTCCTGCTTAGAACATCGTTAAAGAATGTAACAGCCATCCTGGAGACCACGCACTCCTTACCTAACGTCTGCCTCTGAAGTGACCAATTCTCCACTATGCTGTTTGATACTATTTCATCATCTCCCTTGGAAATGACTGCTTGGGGATTCTAATTTGGTTCACTGTTGTATTTCTTTACAGTAAGCGTGCCTACAGTTTATTTCCTGGCTTAGTCTCGATATGCCTATCTATCATTTGAACTATAAATTTAGTTTAGAAACCATTTTGTAGTACGTAAATAAAATTTGTGTTAAGAAGCTGTTATCCTTGCCCTGGCTGGTTTGGCTCAGTGGATAGAGTGCCAGCCTGTAGACCACAGGGTCTCGGGTTTGATTCCAATCAAGGATGTGTATCTCAGTTTCTGGGCTCAATCTCTGGAGGCAGCCAATCGATGTGTGTCTCTCACATGGATGTTTCTTTCTCTGTGTCTCCCCTTCCCTTCCACTCTCTCTGAATATCAATGGGAAATATATCCTTGGGTGAGGATTAACAACAAAAAAAAGAACATGCTCTTCCTAGCCCCAGCTAGTTAGCTTGATTGGCTGGAGCATTATTCTGATGTGCCGTGGTGTGAATGTGATCACTGGTCAGGCACATAGTAATCAACCAGTGAATGCATAAATGAGTGGAACAGCAAATCAGGGTTTCTCTTTCACACACACCCCTCTCTCTAAAATCAGTCAATAAAAATTAATTTAAGGAAAAAAAGCTGTTGTTGTTGTTAATATCCTGTTTTTTGGGTGTTGTGTGTTTTTTTTTTAATGTCACATTTTTAAAGTACTTAGAGCAGTCTATTTTTGGCCTTAAAACAGCCCTGAGAGATAGATGAACCAATATTTTTTTCTAATTTACATGGAAAGAAACTGAAGAGCTAATAAGTAAAATTAGCTGGCTTTTCTCCTACTGAATTTTAAAAGGTAGTTGATTTTAGTAAATGCATAATAATTCCATAAAAAACATAACTAAATTCATCATTGGAGGGAAGTTATGCTCAAATATGAGTGCTTAAGTGATTTCTCCTTGTAATTTTTATTTATAATGATTTTTTCTTCTCTTTTGTCAGTAATCATCCAATTGTTCTTGGCCCAAACAATACCAATCTGCCCAAAATATTCAATATAATTGCAGAAGGAGAAATGCATGAGGCAATTAAACATGAAGATCCTTGTGCCAAACGTCTGGCTAATGTAGTTCGCCAAGTACAGGTAAGCTGATTTGATTAAATTGAGGGAGGGGGGAATTGTTTGGGTTTTGGGGGGAGGGGAGGGGTTCATATTCTTATGAAAGCGAATAATCCAATAAACTAAGAAAATTTTATTTTTATAGTCTCTGATCTCCAAGCCACAGATAGATTATATATTTGAGACATTTTGAACCTTTCAGTTGGTGCTTAGCACTTACTCATTATATATAAATTTGGGGCCCGGTGCACAAAAATTTGTGCAGTCAGCGGGGGTAAGGAGGGTCCCTCATCCCAGCCTGTGCCCTCTCACAGTTTGGGACCCCTCAGGGGATGTCCACCTGCTGGCGTGCCTGGCCAGCCTGGGTAAGGGGCTGAGGGCTGTTTTCAGGCTGCCCACAGCCCCCTCAGGGTTCATGCACTGGGGGGGGTGGGAGGGCTGGTGAGTGCAAGCGTGGATGTTTCCCGTTGGGTGGTCCACCACTGCACATGCCTGGTGGGCCCCCACTGCTGAGAGGACACACCTGGCGTAGAGCTGGGTGGCAGGCCGGGGGGTGGACACTGGTGCATGGTCCCTGGGCGGGGAGGGGATGGCCTGCTGCTGAGCGGACACACCTGCCTCCCTGTGTGCTCTGTGCCCCGATGGCACCTATTTCCAGTCTTCAGCCTCGGGGATGGAGCTGGCTCGGTCCCTCTGCCCCCGAGGCTGCCCAGCTGCCTGGAATCCATTGAGGCACACAGCACACACAGAGGCGTGTGCTGTGTGCCCCAATTGCACCTATTTCCATGCCTCAGCTTCCGGCAGGGGCTGGCTTGGTCCCCCAACCCCGAGGCTGCCCTGCCACCTGTAATCCTCGACCGGATCTATTTCCAGGCCTCCACCGACAGCGCCCTGCTCCTCCCCTGGCAATTTCGGCCTGTGCGTTTCGCAGCTTCTCTGGCTTCTCCGGAGCTGCGGCCTCCACCATCTTGGCTGGGCTAATTTGCACACAAGCCGCTCTGATTGGCTGGTGGGCGTGGCTTAAGCGTCCCAGAGAAACGGTTAATTTTAATATGCCTTTATTAGATTAGATTTGTCTGCATATCTGTGAAGAAAAGAAGATGCACCTGGTCTCCTAATAAATTAGCGAGTGTATATTTGCAGTTTAAAGCATTATATTTTTAAATCATTTTTACTCCCTAAGTTCATGTGTGTTGGTTACTTACTAGGTCACCTACCTAGCATAGCTTTCTCCGTGCAAAAATGAAGAAAATTTACTGTCAGTGCAATGAACTTTAAAGAAGTGAACCGATTTTCTTGCTTTTATAATGATATTCATCAAACTAATCTATTTGTTAAAAAAGAACATTGTCATTATTGCCATCTACCATATGGTGATTATTAAAATATTTCTGAATGCTCATTGATTGCACTTGATCTAAATCTGAAAATGTTTTTTCCCTAGACTTCTGGAGGATTGTGGACTGAATGCATAGCACACCTCAGTCCTGAGCATCAGGCGGCCATACAGGAGCTCCTGAATTCTGCTTGAAGGGCCTTAAGATCACCACCAGAAAACTGACTCCGAATAAACGTTTACCCTTTTGTTTAGGTTTCTTTGTTTTGTTTTTGAGCAAAAGAGAGCAGTAGAGTTGTGTGTTGGCCATTCTTCTGCAAAGCCACAGCAGCAGGAAGAGAAGCACTGGGTTTCGGAATGGAGTTCAGATGGCTTTCTATCATACCACTGAAGAAGTTCCCGTAAGCCCTACAGTAACACTGAAGAATATTTTTCTATTGGTATAGCCCACCCATCTGAAGGTGAAAGGGAAATTAAATTCATTTCCTCATTAGACATAAGGAAATTTAAGACCATCAGCTTTTAAGATCTGTTATTCAGCATAGGTGTGTATTAAAACAAATTGCTATACACCTAGTGTTAATTCTATTAATGAGTGTGAGTCTTTTTTAGGGTAGAAAGAAGCCTACCCGGCAAATTAGTAGATCCAAAAATTGAGGGAAAAGCTGAAGACAGAAACAAGCATGAAGATGTCATATTTAATGTCACTGGGTTCTTTTTCCCAAAAGGCTGATATGGTGACTCAGTTCCAAAAGCTTTTCAGCTTCCAGCCCTTGAATGTGAAGTGTTGTTGGCATGTCTTGGCAGTAGTCTCTCGTTCACTCCTCAATAAACAACATTGAAATACAAAGAAGTTTGTGTAAAAATTCCATACGGTCTGGCTTTGATTCATTTGTTTTTACTATTAAGAATAATATTTTTTTAAAGTAGTAACTATGGCTCTGAATGTTTTCCCCTTATATTTTCCTTGTGCCATTCAAACTTGAAAACATTTAGATTTTACCAGTTTCCACTTTAATTAAAGCTAAGTTATGCTACATCTGCTCTGTTCACAATTAGTGACTTTTTAAAACTAGAATTGTCCTGGTTAGATAAAAGATTTGGCTTAGTATTTTCATTGCAAATTGTAATTGCTGTAGAGCCACACACAACTTTTAAACTTAATTTTATGAGAAATATGACAAATTATTTTCTGATAAATTCAGTAAAATGTGTGAATGTTTTTTTCTTTATGTATTAACCTCACAGCAGTAAATGACTTGTTTCTTTAGTTTTTCTAAAGGATCTTAATAGATTTCTGTTGAAACATCAGTGTTAACATTTTTATAGTTTGTACTAAATTTAACCGTGATATATAAATGCATTTTATTATGCTTAGATCAGAATTAAAATTAAAGGTTTTTTCTTTAAGTGATTTGCATTACTTTATTAAAACTAAATCTGAAATGGAATAGAAAGTACAGTGGATTATTAAGATGGTTCACTTGGTAGCAGATACCTTCCAAATATATTTCAGTTTTCAGCACACTAGTAGCCCAAAAACTTCAGTGTCTGGCAGAATAACATGTTGAATGACTTCACTCACAGTCATTGCTTTTAGTGTGTACCTATTTGACATTTATAATGTGTGTGGGATAATATTTGGAGCTACTTTATACCCCATGCTAGAGGCCTAATGCACAACATTCATGCACTGGCGTGGTCCATCAGCCTGGCCTGTGCCCTCTCCCAGTCTGGGACCCCTCGGGGAGCAGGCCTAAACTGGCAGGTGGACATTGTCTGAGTGGTCCTTAGCACTGCCACAGAGGTGGGAGAGGCTCCTGCCACCACCACTGCACTCAGCCATTAGCCCAGCTTCAGGCTGAGCGGCATGCCCCCTGTGGGAGCACACTGACCACCAAGGGGCAGCTCTTGTGTTGAGCATCTGCCCCCTGGTGGTCAGTGCGCATCATAGCAATTGCTGTTCAGTCAGTTTGCATATTAGCGTTTTATTATATATTTATGTTTACAATTTTTTTATTAAATTTTTGGGGGTGACTGGTTAATAAAAATATATAGATTTCAGATGTACAAGTCTATATAATCGTGCTGTGTGTTCACTTCCCAAGCTAAGTCTTATTCCATTACTGTTTATCCTCCCTATACCTTCATCTGTCTCCCCCACCCCCTCTTTCCCTATGGTAATCGCCATACTGTTGTCTGTCTATATACCCTGTATTCTTGTTGGAGTAAATGTGTGAAGACAACCCCTTTCTGCTTTCTTAGATAGAATAGAGTTGAAAAAGCCAATCAACTGGAGCAATTTGGGTTTGTTTTTAATTATTGCTACACTTAAACATGTTAGAAATGTGGCATGCCTGCCTAAGTTCAATTGGAAGTATGATCGGAAGATGGCTACATTGTTTTGGAGAATCTAGTGTTTGCAAAGCGCTTGTGGTTAAGAACCTCTTAGCAGCTAGTTTAAATATTAATGGGAAAGTCAGAAGATGGACCACTAAACAGTCTTAGGCAGTGGTTCTCAACCTTCCTAATGCTGCGACCCTTTAATACAGTTCCTCATGTGGTGACTCCCAACCATAAATTATTTTCGTTGCTATTCATAACTGGAATTTTGCTACTGTTATGAATTATAATGTAAATATCTGATATGCAGGATCTATTTAGGTGACCCCTGTGAAAGGTTCGTTCGATCCCCAAAGGGGTCGCGACCCACAGGTTGAGAACCGCTGGTCTAAGGAGTAAATGGGCATAAGTCAATTGCAGACTGACAATCCTTGATAGAAAAAATTGGAGCCAAGCGGTGTGGCTCAGTGGTTGAGAATCAACCTATGAACTGGGAGGTGATGGTTCAATTCCTGGTTAGGGCATATGCCCGGGTTGTAGGCTCCATCCCCAGTATGGGGTGTGCAGGAGGCAACCAGTCTATGATTCTCATCATTGATGTTCTATCCAACTCTGAAATCAATAAAAATGTATTTAAAAAAAAAAAAACCAATTGGAGATGAATCAAGTTATTCAGAGAAGGTAGGTATTTTAAGTTGTTACTGAGACAAGAACCTGCAATCTAGGGCTCATCAGCAGTTGTAATGTGTTCCATTATTTATCTGGGGAAACTTTACACAAGATGAAAATTTTATTTTACCTTTTGTACCAAGTTTAGTGGATTTGCGTGTCAGCCAGTAATGATATATCTTGATCCTGAGCTATTTCTGGAGGGGAAAAGACGTGTGTGGCCCTTACATTTTCTGGGTATTTTTTAACAGAATTTAAGTAAATTTCATGCACAAATGTTAGAAATTTTTAGTATAACTCATTTGGTGTATTTTAATGCTGTACATTTGAAAAGTGAAATCATCAAAACTAATTTGACAGTGTGGTAGTAGGAAGCAACTTTTTTATAATTATGGAGTTTAAGAATAAATGGCAGGTAGTGCCTATTTACAGTGCTGTTGTAGGCATATTTTTATGATTGACTCTTGAATGATTGTTTATTTGGAATTAAAACAATTTGAAAGGCTAAGGAGATAGCTAAATGTTTTGTGTTTTTTTTATATATAGTTTTGATTTCGGAGAGGAAGAGGGAGAGGGAGATAGAAACATCAATGATAAGAGAATTGAGCTGCCTCCTGCACCACCCCTACTGAGGATCGAGCTTGCAATCCAGGCATATGCCCTGACCAGAAGTCAAACTGTAACCTGGTTCATGAATTGACAGTCACAGCCACTGAGGCTGGCGCTAGCCAAATGTTGTACTTAACTTAGAACTGCTTCATTCTACCTATGAACATTGCATTAGATGATCTGGTTCTTGGCATGTTCTATAGACATCACTGCTCTCTGCCTATAAGGAGTAATAGCCAAAACCTGCTGTCTTTCATTTTCTCAGCCCTAGAAGTATGAGTATCACTATTTTTTTAGAAGAAAGTTTTTTATCTGCAAGGAAACCAAAAGCAGTGCAATATTGTTTGTAGGTTAAAAAATAAAATCACAAGAAATGGTTTTAAAATTCCATTTGAGGCAGCAGAGTAGAACTGTGAACATTCCTTGATAATTCTGGATCTTTCCCTGTTACCTCTTGATTAATTTAGACATTTTTGTCCTCTTGACTAGCATTCAGAATCTAATGGAAATCAAGCTAGTGCCATTTGCTATTTAGAAATTAGTTCCCCTATTTCCCTGTAAGTTTTGTGACAGATGGGTAGAAAATGTAAGTTTTGAATCACAGCCTGACAGCGTTTCCAGTTTTAAGGTACATTTTGAAAGATTATAGTGTTAAATGGTTAAGACTAGAAATCAAAGTCACTAAAGGACTAAATAGTAAAAATTTTTACTTCTATAGATATTGCAGGCCCTAAGGTCTCTGTCAAAACTACTTAGCTGCTAGCACAATGCTAAACAAATGGGTGTAGCTATGTCTCATTAAACTCCAAAAACAGGCTATAGTTTGCCTGATAACCTGATTAAAAACCATTGACTGGGTTCAAAAATCTCACTGTACGTGTATTGACAATTTGGATAGATTCACCTGTGCCTTAGTTCCCTTCTCTAAAATGGGAATACTAGTATTCACATATCCCTAACTGCTTTTTCCCCATTGATTTTTTAGACAGAGGGAGGCGGGGCGGGGGTGGGGGGAGAGTAACATCAATGTAAGAGAGAGACACACATAGATTGGTTACCTGCCACTCGTATCCCAACAGGCCAGGGACTGAACCTGCAACTGAGCTATATGCCCTTGGCCGGATTTGAACCCTGGACTCTTCAGTCCATGGGCCAACGCTCTTACCACTGAGCCAAACCAGCCAGGCCCTAACTGCTTATTAAGCTCACTAAACAATTCAACTGTATTACCCAAGAGTTGGTTGGGAGGCTTGAGGAATATGTATACACTAGAGGCCTGGTGCATGAAAATTCATGCACTGGGCAGGGGTCCCTCAGCTTGATCTGTGCCCTCAGTCCAGGAGTCCTCAGGGAATGTCATGGGGAGTAGGCCTAAGCCCCAGTCTGGCCTTCCTGCTGCCACCCAGCCTTCCTATGCAGGAGGCTGACCACTCGGGCTGATCAGGGGATGGTGCCATGCCGTCCCCACCACCACCACCACCCCTCCACCACCACTGGCCACTGTCCTCTCCCCCCCAATCACCATTCCCTCCCTCTGCCCTCTGTCACGTGCCTTGGCTGGCCTGGCACCAACTGCTCGCCAGCGCCACCACCCACCCACCCACCCACCCACTGGTTGTTCCACCATTCAGTCAATTTTGCATATTATGCTTTCATTATTCACAAATAATCTACACCTAAGAGTGTCTGACAGTAAGGTCTGCCGTTAAGAGCACACGTTTGAAGAGAGTTAAATTAGATAGCATGTATTTTTATTGATTTCATGGAAAATGCAGTACTTATGAACCATCAAGAACCCAGCCAAGAATTTTATTGTTATGTGACAAGAACTACAATGGCTTGAGTGAAAGTGCTGAGGAAAGCACATGGTTTGCCATCAAGGAACACAATCATGTAGGCAAGGAAAAGTCCAGGTGCAGAGTATGGTAGGAAGAAATCAGGGAAGTAAGGTTCATTAAATAATGAAATAGGGTGATCACCCAGTGGCTTCAGGGTGGGCTTTCTAGCAAACCACCAGAGACAACGTGTCTACTTGTCATTGAAAAACCCTCCCTGGGTAAGACATTCCAGCCTTGCCAAGCAGTTTGGATCGTCTTGGGCTGTGTGACATGACAGATGGCCTAGAATGGGGCTCTTGGGACCAGTGGGTAACAGCAGGGAATACTGCTATTAAGTCACAATTAAGTTGACGGTGAAGAAGAAATGTGCCAGTCATGTGTAGCCCATTTAGAAGCTTGGACCCAACCCCTAAAGGCAGTTACCCTCTTGTTTACCTGGAAACCTAGTGGGGCAGGTAGCCTTTGTTTATGTTTGTCCGGGCTGCACGGGCTGCTGCTTAACCACTTAAATTCTGGTTTTCATATTTTCTCACACACATCTCCTCTTGGCCTCAGTTGACAACTTTCATATAGTTTTAAACATATAGCCATCGAAATAAAGCCCCCTGTGGGCAGAAGATAATGATGGTTATGACCTTGTTGCCTTTTGATTTAAAAAAGATTTAAAGTTTATTAAAGGGTCAGAAAAGATAGTTCTATTTTCAGAAAAATAAACTCCATCAATGTTTTTAGTGCTCTTGAGTTGGGTCTCATGGAAAAAGTTACTACTGTAAATGGTCAGTAAGCTCATATCGTAGCTGGTGTTTCAGGAAGAAAGTAAAGTTATAAAACAGCAACACAAATGTGGAGACATTATAATGGGTTGAAGTAATAAGTAATTGTCTAGAGAACAATGACTAGCCTGGATAGTGAAGGATTCCGAGGAGGGACAGAGGTTGTGTTTGAAAATACTAATTTCTGATTCACGATAGGAATTGCTTCTTTCTCCCCTCCTGCAAAAGAAACCTCTAGGTCTCCATCATCAGAGATATCTCCCCAAAGTGAAGTGCTTTCCCTAAACTGCCCAATGCCGATGCAGTGAGCATCTCCAGCAAGTCATCCAAGGCAGTCACCATCCCTTACAGCCCCAACTCCCTCCCCACCTGATGAAATCCCGGAAACTTGCCTCAACTCGCAGGTAAGGGACTGCTTTTCTTTGTCTCTGCTTCTGCTTTATTGTGCTAGGAGAATTTGCTTCACACCTCGACCTGTTTTCATTACAAACACCCTATTTTGGTCTTTATCTGAGCTATTGAGAGTGGATTACATTATTTCTAAGCAGTGACTTTTGTATGTTCCAAAGGCTTCCTCTGACTGGTATGTGGTAGAGAGTACTGGTAACAGTTCAATGAAATAATTTAACCAGAGTGTTGGGGAGGGGGACTGATGAGGGGTAGGGGGACATTGGTGGTAGGTGTTACTGTGGCAGCTCATCCAGGCCCTGAGGACCAAGCCCCAATCACTTAAACATTCCAAAACTCACCAAGATTGAGAACCTATTGATAACCTGCGTTTTCTGTTTCCAAACTCACCTGAACATTTTGCTGGAAATATTTTAATTATTTATGAAAAGACTGTGACATATTTTCCCAAGTCAGATGGCAGAGGTAAGCAGATAAGGAAGGAATGCTCTCTTCCTTTAGTTTTCATACGTTACAAAATAGGAGGGTATTTTGAGGAGAGGTCCAATTTCTGGAGAGTTTCAATTTTTAATTATTTAACTTACTTTTTACACAAAGGGCTACCTGTACCTGATTCAAAATTAAAATTTATCAAACTCAGTGAAAAAATTTTCAAACTCTTTTCACACCTGTCCCACAGCCACTTTCAGTTCCCCTTGTGAAAGAAAAATTTACAGACTCAGTCCCAACAGAAGCTTTTTGTGAGATGTAATTCATAACCCCCTTCTGGAAGGAAGTTAGCGTTCCTGATGAAATACCTGCGCATCTTTCTGGTAGATGTGAGTCAGGTTAAAAACTGTTGAGAAACTACCTATCCACCTCGTTAACCCAGCCTGAATTCTTTAGCGATTTAACAATTCTTTAGTTATTCTTTAAAAAAAAAATTTTTTTTATTTGTGTTATTCTTTAAAAAAAAAAATTTGAATTCTTTAAAAAAAAAATTCTTCAGAAAGGAAGAGAGAGGGAGAGAGGGATAGAAACATCAATGATGAGAGAGAATTATTGACTGGCTGCCTCCTGCATGCCCCTACTGAGGACCCAGTCTGCAACCCGGGCATGTGTCTTGACTGGGAATTGAACCATGACCTCTTGGTTCATAAGTTGTTGCTCAACCACTGAGCCACACTGGCTGGGTGGTTATTTTTTTTAAAAAACTAAGACAATGATTACTTACTGTAATTTTACTTTTTGCCTCTAAATGCCTCTTCTGTGAAATACATCGTTGAAATTGGCCTGCTTAAGGCCTATATTTTTACAGTACATTGATAATAAGATTCCAACATAGCTAAATTGTCTGAAAAGGATTTTTTAAAAAACATTCTTCCCAGAGGAAAGATTATTCTTATGTATTCTTCCAGGATTATAAATATTTAAATGTCTTTTTGGAATAAAAATTAGTTCATTTTGGCTAGGAATTAATTCTCAATATTCAACTTCTGTTAAAGATAGAGGTTGAACATCTTTTGCCTTTTAAATGACAATATGTAAATTGATACAATCAGTACTGGTTACCATCAAAATGTTAAAACTAGGTCATATATTGGTTTAGAACCTCATTTCATCTTAAACTAAGTGGTACCAGGTTAAATAGCCTTTTATTACTTAATCAGCCTAAAAAATTCCACTCTTGTAATTTCCAATCTATAACATACCTTGTAATTTCCAATCTATAACAAAGTATGTGTTTTCATAAAATAATTATGTTTACTAGCATTTACTTCATATCATTTTTTAAAAGTCAACGTTCTGGTTTTAGTATTTATTTTTGTGATTGCCTACTGGTATTTCATTTGCGGTAATGATTTGAAATTTCTTTTAAAACACTTTTTTACAAAGCCAGTGAATTGATTTTTAAAAATACAATGTAAACAGGCCCCATTGTTTTGGGGGTGTGACAAAAATCATGCAGATGGTACTCATGATTGAAATACTTTCCTTGGCCCAGGTTTGCAAATGCCATCATATAGCTTCAAGGAGTTTTGTTTGACCTCGTTACAAGAAATACAATGCAATGAATACTCTGTCTGGTTAGCTGAACAAAGTCAGCAAGAACGTGACTCAGCCAACACTTGGAGGCACGACCACTGTGCAGGTTTGTGGGGATTTTAACTTTTTTATTTTAAAATAATTTCCAATTTACAAGAAAGTATAAAAATAGTAGCAAGAACTCCCATATATCCTTTACCTCAGAGTCATCACCTTGAATATATTGCAATGCTTACTATATCTTCTAAATCACTCGAGAGTGACAAAGATTCTCTCCTTGACCAAGTTCTGATGAGGATCCCTTGAGCTTTTTTCATTTTGAATTTCAGTAGATTAGCCCCCCTGGACATCCGGTTGGACTCCTTATCCCCCACCGTCTCCCAGGTGATCAAGTCTGATCACCCTGGCCTGCCTTCAGCAAGAGCCCCCCTCACTGCTGATGTTACCTCTAGTCATTTCCCATGCAGACCCACACTGCTCCTTGGCTAGAAATTCCCACCTGTCCTTCTCTCTCCCGCCCTGAAAAGCCCCATGGTGGCATTCCCCCACTTATCACAACAGTCCCTTACCTTCTTCTTTAGCAAATGTCATGAATAATTATTTCTTTAACAAGTTGCAGGATATCTCTTAAGAATAGAGACATTTCCTTATATATCTACAGTATAATCACTGTTAGGAAACTTAATTATTCATTCATTATTACATTATCATGTTCATATTGAAACTTAACCAGTTGTGCTGATTATTTACTTACTAGGGGTCCAGTGCACAAAAATTTGTGTAATCAGTGGGGTCCCTCAACCCAGCCTGTGCCTTCTCACAGTCTGGAACCCCTCAGGGGATGTCCACCTGCTGGCATGCCTGGCCAGCCTGAGTGAGGGGCTGATGGTTGTTTGCAGGCTGGCCAAGACCACCAGTGGGATCCCTCACCCCATGGGGGTGTAACCAGCCTGGGTGAGGGGTTGAGGGCCGTTTTCAGGCTGCCCACAGCTCCCATTGACCCAACGTCCCAGCAAGGCTGGCTGGAATCAGGTTTCTGGGGTTTCTTTATCTTCTATAATTGAAATTTTATTACCTTGAGTGGAGGCCTAGTCAGGCAACAACACCTCCTGTTTGCTTCAGCTCCGTGGCTTCTATAATTGAAACATTGTTGCCTTGAGCAGAGGCCCAACCAGCTTTGGCAGGCAGTTGCAACAGAAGCCTCCTGTTTGCTCTAGCTCCGTGACTGCCAGCTTCCATCTTGGCTGGGTTAATTTACATACAGCCGCTCTGATTGGCTGAGGCGTGGCTTGACTGGTGGGCATGGCTTAGGTGTCTCGGAGTGATGGTTAATTAGCATATTACTCTTTTATTAGATTAGATTGTCAGCTCCGAGCTCACATTTCTCTGCTCTGCTCTGACACTGGGGTTGGGAATTGTTAGGTACAGTTTTAGAACTTTCTTGCCAGTTGGCTTCTGTGTGGATCCCACCTATGGAGACCCTGGAGGGATATATGAAGGGGAGAGAAGGGGCATCTTTGTTTCTGGCTCCTGGTAGCAGAAGAAAGTTACACCTTTAAACTCCAGCGTCTTCAAGTCTCACCCGAGGATATTTTTTCCATTGATTTTTTTAGAGAAAGAGAAATATGAATGTGAGAGAGAGACATCAATTGGTTTCTTTCTGCATGCGTCCAACCATAAGGTCACAGTTTGGTAGTGTGAAGTACATTCACATTGTTGTGCAACAACATCTAAGCCTGGGATACTTGGATTAGGGCTGCCTTCCACACTAGAGTTTTTAACTCTTATCTTCAGGGCCTATGTGGGGCAGGTGCTCATAAATTGATTGAGTGGAAGGAAGAGTGGGAACAGAAGACTGAATTTAAAAAATAAATAAGTGCATGTTTTTTCATATGGAGAGAAGCATGGATTAGAAAAATCATAGACTTTGAAGTCAGACCCACCCGGATTTGAACTGCACATATACTCTTTATTAAGTGTGTGCATTGGAAAATTTACTTAGCATTGTGGTTTTTCTACCTCAGTGGAAAATGGGAAGTTTCTACTTTGCAGGGTTGCCCTGAGTGAGGTCAGGAAAGCGAAGGCCTGAGAAACAATGGGTGCACAGCAAGGCTGGCTCTTTCCCAGAGACAGCTTATTCCTTATGGAACCACAGTGAACCTGCTTATAATATAGTTTACAAATAGCTTACAAGACCTGAGAGTTGACATTCAACAATGTCTAGTAAATTATTTTATTGTTACTAATGTATGATGCTGTGGATATCTTAAAGTCTAAGAACATTAGCTGAAAAAAGGTTTTCCTCTTTTACCTCAAAATGTATGTGAAATGTCATTTTAATTATACATTTTAAAGATTCATCACCCCTAAACTTTGCTAATCCTATACAATAAAAGGCTAATATGCAAATAGACCATACAGCAGAACAACCAGGACAACTGAACAACCAGTTGCTATGACATGCACTGACCACCAGTGGGAATGTGAGGAACATGGCAGGCGTTTGGCCTACGGCAGGATGGTGAAGCAGGTGAGTGGGGACACCAGACCAAGGCGGGGCGCTGGTTGCTGTCGTTGGTATGAGCCTCTGGAGGTTACTAAAAATTCTTTGCTCCTGTGCACCACGGTCCTGCCCGGTGCTCACACCTGCTGCAGGTTCTGGAGCTGCTGCTCGCACCCACTGCCAGCGCTGGCCCTGCTTTCACCTGCAGCTGGCACCAGAGCCGCCACTCGCATCCTCCGCTGGTCCCATCAGCAGGTGCAAGTGGCGCCTGCTGGCCCCAATTACCTCTGAGGGCTTCTCCATCTCCCCCTGCTCCTGAGGGGTGATTGGGGCAGCAGCCACCTCTTGCACCCATTGATAATGCCAGTCCCACTCACACTCACTGATGGCGCGGGCCCCAATTGCTCCATGCTACCAGCAAGTGCGAGTGGGGCCGGTGCCATCAGCACGTGGGAGCAGAGGCAGCTGGAGCAGGGTTGCTGGCAGACAGGGGCCCGGGGGCTGTGGCAGGAGGGGATGGGAAAGGGTGTCAAGGATGGGCCAAGACCTGCCCCTGTGCCTACTGCAGTCTCACAGCCCACAGTTTCTTTCAAGATGCACAAATTCGTGCACTGGGCCCCTAGTAGGAGTAATAAGCCACCCCACAAAACGAGTATGTGGAAAACAATATTACTATTTTTTACTAATTAAGGCTACCAGATGTTTGCATTATGAGCACCTTGTAAATGGTTTTTATGCTTATTTGGGGGTGGTATTTTTGGTTATTTAAAATGTTGTCTCTGAACAAACGTGTGAGAACCTTGAGGGGGCAGCAGAGGACCATCACAGCTTAAAAGGTGAAAAGGACAATGGCTGAGCATCATTTGGGAACTAACCTATACTGAAGGTGTTTCTAAAGAATATGCCAATGATTTAGAAATACCTCAACACTGAGGTCTTCTGTATGGTCATCAGGTGTATAATGTGGCTGCCATTCCCTGGTGCTTGTCAGGATTAGACTTTCATCCTCCCATAGTCAACTTTCAGAGCATAAATAGGCAAGAAATGCAGGTTATAATGAATAATTAGAGCCCTTGGGGTAAAAAGATAGAAAATGATTCCCAAGTGGAATAATTCTTTCCTGGATTAATTATTAATGTGTTTGCATCTTCTTTATTGACATGCTCCATTGTTGGGACAAATAATCTAATTAACAACATAAATTTAGTAAGTAAGGCTTGAGGCCTGAGCTATTGTTTATGTAAAATTACTTTGAAAATTTTTCACTTTGGAGGATTTTCTTAAAAACCCATCCTTTCTATACACAGCAAAGGAAACCATTAACAAAACAAAAAGACAACCTACTGAATGGAAGAAGATATTCACCAATGACACATTTAATAAGAGGTAATATCCAAAATGTATAAAGAACTCATAAAACTCAACACACAAAAAAAATCCCATTTAAAAATGGGCAGAGGACCTTTATAGATATTTCTCCAAAGAGGACATGCAGATGGCCAATAGACATATGAAAAGATGCTCAATGTCACTAATCATCAGAAAAATACAAACAAGTGTTGGCAAAAATGTGAAAAAAGGAAACCTTTGTGGACTCTTGGTGGGAATGCGGCCACTGTGGAAAACAGTCTGGAGGTTCCTCAAAAAATTAAAAATTGCCCTGCCTGGTTTGGCTCAGTGGATAGAGCATGAGTCTGCACACTGAAGGGTCCCAGGTTCAAATCTGGTCAAGGGTACATGCCTGGGTTGCGGGCTTGATCCCCGGTGGGGAGTATGCAGGAGGCAGCCTATCGATTTTCTCTCATCATTGCTATTTCTATCTCTCTCCCCCTCTCCTTTCTCTCTCAAATCAATAAAAATCTATTTAAAAAAATTAAAAATGAGTCTGCCTTATGACCCAGCCCTTCCACTTTATGGATCTGTATATGAAGAAACCCAAATCACTAATATGAAAGAACTAGGGGCCCGGTGCACAAAAATTTGTGCACTCGGCGAGGGGAGGAGGGGGTCCCTCATCCTGGCCTGTGCCCTCTCACAGTCTGGGACCCCTCGGGGGGGATGTCCTCCTGCTGGCATGCATGGCCAGCCTGGGTGAGGGGCTGAGGGCTGTTTTCAGGCTGGCCACAGCCCCCTCAGGGTTCGTGCACTGGGGGGGGATGGCTGGTGAGTGCAGGCGTGGACGTTTCCAGCTGGGTGGCCCACCATCGCAAATACCTGGTGGGCCCCCACCGCTGAAAGTTGGATTGCCTGAACTGCATTCTGACCATTCTCAGTAGCTTTCAGTAACCTGAGCATAAAAAGAAAGAAATTAAATGATAGCATTACCCAGTAATCAATGGTATGGTTTTGCTGGCTGGGTGTTTTGGAATAATGGTACTACAAAGGGAAAAAAAGATTGTGCTAAGAGAAAATTAGATAAGACTATCATA
>PVJC01011069.1:0-42303 GCA_004026665.1 Murina feae
AGGGCTTAACAAGTCATCTTTGCTACCTCATGCTTCTTCTTTGGGGATTATGCTGTTGAGGGGCAGAGTGGTTAAGTGATTTGTCCTAAGACACACAGCCAGTTAGTGGTCCAGCCAAAGCAAGAATTCGGGTCTCTTGACCCTACCTCCAGTGTCCTTTCATCCAGGCATCCCTCCATTAAGCCGAGACTTACTGAGCACCTACTATATGCAATGCTCTAGACACTGAAGATGCGTAGTTCAGCTAGGATGTGCTATGTCAAGGATTTAAAGATGACAACGATCCTGGCAGAAGGGAGGGGGTAGTAGCGTGAATGACACCTGGTAGTAGAACAGCCTCCAAGGCAGCGAGGAGGGGTTCGCATAAGCAGGGAATCCAGACTGGGCAGAGGAAGGGCAGTGGTGAGAGGAAGGGTTGGAAGTTTCTGCATAGCTCTGGCCTCACAGACCCAGATGCCCCCTCTTTCCACACACAACTGGCTCCACCTGGCCCTGGTACCAGTAGAAGGGCCTGGGCGGATGCTCAAAGGTCCTGTTTAAATAAGCAGCCCTCCGTGGTCTGTTCTGCCCAGGACCTGTCTCTGCAACTGCCCCTGCCCTCGGACAGCAGCAGAAGGAAGGTCCTATAACTCCAGCTTGGAGGCGTGAGAGCTGGCTCAGCCGTGGCCTCCATGTCCTCAGTGTGGAGAGGACACTGGACTGGGTCTGCCCTCCCCTATCCCAGATGAGCCTTGGAGCCATGGCACAACTAGTCAGCCACACAGATGCCTGGGCCCCCCGCTCACAGAATCAGTCGTCCAGAAACAGGGTCAGCCAGGAGTGGGAAGCTGTGTGACCTCCAAGGCCTCTTCAGCCCTGACCTTCTCGGGATTTATGCAACACACCCCGTGCAGAAGAGGAGGCTGTGAGTCTGTCGCCCAAGGCTTAGACTCCAGTCCTCCTCACCCCCCCCTCGCCCCAACCTGGTCACCAGGGTGCCCATGTACCCATGAGAAAGTTGAGGAGCGCACCTGGCCATGTACAAGGGCACCCCATCACCCTAGTGAGCACTTTTCAATCGGCCAGGTGGCATTCCAGGGCTGCCAGGTTTCTGTAATAAAAACACAGATGTCCAGTTACAGTTGAGTTTCAACGACAAATAAACAACAAATTACTTTTTCATATAGGTAGGTGTGTGCCTTTCCATATGAAACTGGCAATTAGGTGGCAGGAGCTGCCAGCCTCTGGGATTCGCAGGCTGCCTGAGAGGTGGCCAGGAGGAGACTTTCAGATTGAAATACCTGGAGGTCATCAGCAAAGGTGGATGGGGCCCCCCTCGCCACTCTGACCCCCTCTCCTCCCCTCCTCCCTGAAGGGCCCCGGGAATCAAACCCTGGCCCTGCTAGATCCACGCCTGATGCTCTAGCCCCGAAGCCAAACAAGCCAGGGCCAGGAACCACCTCTTTCTGATGGGATGTAAGGGCGTGGAGCCCCGGCAGGTGCGGCTCAGTGGTAGAGCGTCGACCTAGGAACCAGGAGGTCACGGTTCGACTCCGGGTCGGGGCCCAGGCCCAGGTGACAGGCTCCGTTCGCTGGGGCCGGTGCACAGGGGTTGGGAAACTTCCTGAGCAGCCGTGTCCTCACTGTCTCTGACCTCAGACCCTGCAGGGCCCCTCGGATGGATCCCAGCCCTCTAGGCTCCCGCCGTTTCTGCCCTGACCCACAGGGAAGACTCGGCTACTTGGGTGATAGGAAAACCTCACAGACCAGCTCCAGCCAGCTTGGCTCAGTGGATAGAGCGTTGGCCTGCGGACCAAAGGGTCCCGGTTTCGATTCCGGGCAAGGGCATGGACCTCGGTTGTGGGCACATCCCCAGTAAGAGGTGTTTAGGAGGCAGCTGATCGATGTTTCTAACTCTCTATCCCTCTCTCTTCCTCTCTGTAGAAAAATCAATAAAATGTGTATTTTTTAAAAATGGCTACGGCAGCACCAACCCTACATGTTCACCACACACCATCCAAACCAATGGTGTATCCCAGAACTCAGGAAAAGTCCTGAGGTTCACACTGATTGGACAGATTTAGATCACATGTGCACATCCAAACCAATCTTGGTGTGGCTGGGGGCGGAACCCACTCATTGCCCCGCCCCTACCATAATGGCAAAGAACCTGCAAAACGGACAAGGAGCGCAGGTGGCAGGGACAGCTCAGTGATATGAAACTATCCTTCGCATTTAAACACTGAAAATACTATCTTGCATTTTAAAACCTTCGAGGAAACTCTGCCTTTTTCTTTTCTGTTTTTCTTTTTGCTACAAATTGGTGATCTGTGATGTGAAAACTTTGAGGAATTGTGCCTTAAGAAGATGCTTCAAGGATCTAATACCTAAAGCACATCCCTGCAAATCTGTGCTCTTCTAAGTAGCAAATGCTTAAAACAGTTATACATGCCTCCTAATAACACTCTTCTTCATCCTCTCCCTTCTTAGGGGACGGGGTCAGTAAATGGCAGGGAGGGAGCTGGAAGCATCAGGCCAGACTCTCTGCGGTGCCACTGACGCTGTGCTAACCAGGCACCAGCCCCCCAATGTCAGTGTGGCTGCACCTGACCTCACCAAGGCAGCCCTCTCTCTGCTCATCCTCTCTCTTTCGGCTTCTCCTTCTTCAGTTCCCTCGTTCCATTCCCCTCATCAGCCTGGTTTCTCTGTACAAGGACTATCACGTGTGTCCAAAAATAGACCCCCCTCAGCCCCAGGTCTTCCTGATCTTCCAGATCCAAAGCCAAAGCTAATCTGGAAGAACCACGTCCTCTCAGGTCAACAAGTGCTTCCAGGCCTTGGTTTGGGGTTAAAGGACGTAATAATAAAATAAAAATCTCCAGAAGAGACAATCTCATTGGTGCATCTTACATCAAGTGTCCACACCTGGTCCAATTAGCCCTAGGAGCCCGAGAGGCCCATCCGTGTTGGGGAGGAGAGAGAATATGGCAGCCAATGGGACACCAGTATTTCAAGGTGTGTCACCACTGCCCCCACGGAGGTGTGTCCTCACCTCCTCCTCTGAGTGTACCTTTCAAAGACGGTTCATAACAGCAAACAGACTATGCTCCCCCATTAGTGAAGAGCAGCCCTCAAGTAGGCCAAGTGGAGTCAGGATAAGCACCCAGCAGACTCAGGACAATCCCATTCCCGGGTGACACTAGGAGAGAGCCAGCTTGACCTCGATCGAGAGCTGCTGCTCCTCTGCATCTGATTGAAGTCTGGGTAGCGGCCAAGCTGGTTCGTCCAGGAGCTGGAGGAAAAGACCTGGCTGCAGCCCAGACCAAATCTCCTACCTCTTCACCTGAGCTGTGTCTTATTCCCCTTCCAGAGCTGTTGTCTTTATTGGCGATCCTACTGCCTTCTTCCGTCGTTGGCAGTTACTCATTACGTTTGCTGTCCAAAGCTGGAACATCTACTAGTAGGAGGTGTTGAGATAGCAGGAAACCATGGACCTTGCTGGGGTTTCAGCTCATTTCTCTTCCCCTCTTCAACCCTAGACGTAAGCTTCCGGCTCCAGACCATGAGCAGCAATAGTTGCCATCGCAAATTCGCTTCTCCTTCTTGCTAACCTTTTTATGGGATCTCCAGACATTAAACGAGATGCTTGTGTAGTACAAGATCATGTTTCCCTGGTGGAATGTGTGTCTCTTTCCTTGAATAAGAAGGAATTAGCTGGTGGTAGTGAGGAAAAGATGGCCTTTGGGATCATCAGAACCTGAGTTTGAGCCCTAGATGTAGAGCAATGGGGTATCACTCAGGAGGCTTGCCTTGATGAGTCTGATTGTTGACTGGGAAATCTGTGATAAATATTCCCTAAGGATGAAATTTAAATATCTAAAGCCAAGTAGCTGACACCGCTGACCCTCAAATGTTAGCCCCTTTGTCCTCCTTCAGGGCAGGGATGAAAACAAAATTTATTCCAAGTACCTCGTCCAGGCTCTTTCTCTCAAAATCAACATTTTTATCAATTTAACCAACACTTATTGACAACTACCATGTACACTGGAAAGGAGTTCAGAGTCTTTTACCTTCGTTATCATCCATAAACCTATCGTCAGAGGGAAATGGTGGGCTCCTGTGCTTCCCAGCTTCCCAGAGGTCTTGGTGACTGTAAAACTTGGTAAATAAAGTTCACAAGAACAGGTCCCATTTTCTTCTCTCTGGAAACGTCCCGCAGTCGGCTCTCCAAAGAACTCGGTATGTTTTCCTCTCCTCTCTCTATCGCTCATATTCTGGTTCACTTGATTCCCAACTCCTGGGAGGGGTTGAACAGGAGTCACCACTGCGCCCATGGAAAATGGAATGGCAGTGCAATAGAGACCAGCAAGTACGGTTCAGCACCACGGACAGCGCCAGATGGGCGCCTCCTGGCCTCAACAGGTGAGTCCTGTTAGCCCTCGGCCTTACTGCCCTATTCCAGACTCAGTCTGAAGAAAGACCCTTCCTGAAGTAACTGGATCTACACCAGAGCTATGAACTATTACAACCCGCCCCTCAGAGCTGGAAGAAGGGCCTGAAAACCAAAAAATACTTTCCCTTGTGGCCCTTCATGGAAACATGGGGGCTTTGGCTATCTGTTTCTGGGGCGAGCAGATGGAAAGGGACTGGGCATTTGTGGGTTTTCCTAAGAGCAATTTCTAAGTCAAGTCACAGTGCTTTTCTGCTCCAAGCGTCCTATTCAAGGCAGTCAATGACTTCCAGGCACAAGAATGCCCTAAGAAGGGAAGACCAGACCTCAGCCAAGTATGGCTGACCCTTCCCTGCAGGCCTGTCTGCGACACCTGGAAGGGTTGACCCTTCCCTCCTCAATACTCCACTTTTAAAGTGATTCTTCTCACATCAAAACTCCTTGATTGACAGTCCTTCCTCCTGCTCCCTCATTGAAGGCCTTCCACAACAAAGTCTGGACCACTCTGTTTGCCCGCTCCCTCTGTCCTCCTTGCCTTCTGTCTCAAGCCTCAGGGTTCACTTCCCTGTCTTTGCCTCCCAAATCTGCTTCACCATTCTGGATTCTTACACTCTAGTTCCTTAAGCCAGCAAAGTGGAATCACCTTCGATTCTGCCTGACCCTCCTCCCCTGTTAAATCCTATATAATAAAAGTCTAATGTGCAAATTGTCCCCTCAGGTGGTCATTGGACTAGGAATTCAACTGCTCACTATAACATGTGCTGACCACTAGGGGGTGGCACAGAACACGGCGAGCATCAGTGATGCAGTGCTGGCAGCAGGTGGCAGTAGAGGCGAGGCTGGCCCCCAAGGGCCCCAACGAGAGTAGTACGCAGTGAGTGTGAGCAGACAGCACCAGGACAAGGCAGGTGCCAGCAGGGGCCTGATCCCCCTGCTGATCACCATGCGGAGGGCGACCAGCAGTGGTGGGTGGGGGGAGGGAGGAGCAGCCCTGATGGATCGCCCTGCAGGAGGGATGGTGGAGCAGGTGAGGGGGTGGCACAAGGACCAAGTGGAGTGCCACGGGGAGCTGCGGGGCTGTGAGGCTGTGGGCATGAGCTGGGGCCCACAGGCCACCCTGAGGGACCTCAACCATGCAGGAATTCATGCACTAGGCCTCTAGTCTGCTGATAAAACTTTTAATCCTTTCATTAGAAAAAAGTCTCTAAGTCAGTCAGTTACCCAATATTTTCTCAACCAAAATATATGTAGGCTGAAGAATAGGGTCTTATTTTTTCCATACAACTAAACCTGCCACATTACTGTATTGTGTATAGTTGTATCTCATGGGTTTCTTTTTTTATCTGTATTTTTTTGTTTTTATTTTTGCTACTAAAGCATAAGTAGAAGCAACAACAATAACAAACAAACAAACCCCACTTACTTGTATTGCTCCCCTAAAATACTCTTCCCAAGCTCTAAGGTGAGTTTGCTTGTTGTTCTCTTTTATCCCCTTCACCTTTGTTACTCACCCCTTTCCCCCGCCCCTCCGCGGCTGTCAGTTTATTCTCTGTATCTACTGGTCTGTTTCTGTCTTGTTTTATTGTGTTTGTTCATTTGTTTTATTTTTTAATATTTCACAAAGAAGTGAAATCACATGATTTTTGTCTCTGTCTGACTTATTTCACTGAGCATAACACCCTCTGGGCCCTCCATGCTGTCACACGTGTAGGGCTTTACTCGTAAATTACAGTGCTTCCGTGGGTCAGGCGACCACATGCATCAGCCCATCCCTGGGTGTAGACCCCCCCTCCAAGGCGATAGTAAAGAAGAAAAAGGGAATAAACTCGTAATTAAGAAAAGAAAGGAAAGGAAATCATAGGGGGGGGGGAATCATCTAAAAGGCTGAAAACAGATGGCGAAGAGGCAAGTGACGGTGTGAGAGTTAGCACGGAAGGACTCCAACTAAGAAATGAGCTGGTCTGCCCCCTACGACTGCTCATACATGAAGGGCAGGGCCCGGCTCAGCGTCTGAGGTCTCCTGCTTGGGAAAGGATCTGGAGGCTTCGGAGTGGGGGGCAGAGGGCACACACAAACCTGTGACCAGGGCAAGGCCAACCTCCCACTCCTGTGGGGTCAGACCCATCGTGGCCCACAGCTCGAGCCTAGGGGGCACCGGGACTCCTGCTGCCTCCAGGGCTCAGAGCATAACGATCAGGATGAATTCTCTCCAGTGGAGGCCTGGTGCCAGGTAGCAGGACTGCGCGGGCGAGGGGCAGGGAGGGGGGTCCACCTGAAGGAAAGCCCGGTGGGAGCGGTGGGAGAGGGGGTGCACACAGTGCACACAAATACTACAAATACCCCATTTTATTTATTTTATGTCACTTCATTTATTTCTGTCACCATTTATCCCCTCGATGTCCCCTTCCACCTCCAGCCACCGCACTGTTGTCCATATCCAGGAGTTCCCTCTCTTTTTTTTCTTTTTGGCTCAATCCCACCACCCTCCCTCCACCCCCTTCCTACCCTCCAAGTCAGCCGCCTGCTCTCTGTCTTTGAGTCTGCCTGTGTTTTGCTTGGTAGTTCAGTTTGATCATTAAATCCACATATGCGTGAAATTATATGGAACTTGCCTGTCTCTGACCGGCTTATTCCACTTAGCATAATGTTCTCCAGATCCAGCCCTGCTGTCGCAAAAGGAGAGGGAGAGAAAGAGAGAAACATCAATGAGGAGAGAATCATCGATTGGCTGCCTCCTGCACGCCACCTCCTGGTTCACGGGTGGATGCTCAGCCACTGAGCCACGCTGGCTGGGCCATCCCAGAACGGCTGGGTCACCGTAGGATGTGGGTCTTTACTCCCACTCCCCTGAAGGGGCCCCTGCAGAGGAAGGCGACGAGGAGGAAAAGGAAAGGTGATGTGACAGTAGAAATGACTCCTGCTTGGTGGGACGCTGGCCCCAGGCAGGCCAGGCGGCACTGGTCCCCACTGTGAACAGGAGCAGGGGCCGAGGCCTCAACGCTGGGGGAGCAGACAGCCAGCAGCAGCCTTCTCTGTCCCTCTGGGGCCCATGGCTCTAGGGCAGGGGCCTCACTGCTTGACAGACGGGACGGAAGGGGCACCAGTCTCACGGTTCACCCTTTCTCCGATGCAGCCTCCCAACACCCACCTGCCAGTTGCCCTCTCCTGTCCTTGCATGAAAGGGTCTGATGAGCCGCCCAGTGCGACTCAATGGTTGAGCATTGACCTATGACCCAGGGGGCCAGGGCACATGCCCAGGTTGCAAGCTCCATCCCCAATAGGGGGCGTGCAGGAGGCAACCGATCAATGATTCTCTTTCATCATCGATGTTTCTGCCTCTTTCTCTCCCTCTCCCTTCCTCTATGAAATCAACTTAAAAAAAAAAAAAGAGCCTGGAGAAATTACCGCCCCCCCACACCTCCCCAAACAACTGAAAAGTATTTGGAAAGAAAAAGAAAAGTTTCCCAGCAAAACAGGAAGATCCGGAAGAGGACAAGTTTGCACAGAGCGGGCCCCACTCTGCCCGGAGATGAAAGCTTTGCATCTCTTCTCATCTGCTTCACATTCACTGGCGGAGGGAGGGATCTCGGGCAAAGGGGCCCACAGGAGCCAGAACCAACCTGGGTTTTATCTGTGATTGCTCAGGAGGCAGTTCTCCCAGCCGTGGCCTTGACCGCCGCCATCAGGCCTGCTGGCCTCACGGGGGGCCACCAGCCTCCGCAAGCCGAACTGTATCGAAGACAGAAACCAGTCGCTGCATTTCGGGGTTTCTTTGTATAGAAGCTTCACATCTGCTCAAACTAACTTCCTCCTCCCTGTTCACCTCTCTGTCAGAGGGTGCCCAAGAGTGGAGCTTCTAGACACAGCTCTTTCCACTTAAAAAAAAAATCTTTATTGTCGAGAGTATTACATATGTCCCCTTGTCCCCCCATTATCTTATCACATTTTAAAAAATACGTATTTTTATTGATTTCAGAGAAGAAGGGAGAGATAGGAACATCAATGATGAGAATCATCGATCGGCTGCCTCCTGCATGCCCCCTACTGAGGATCGAGCCTGCAACGCGGGTATGTGCCCTGACCTGACCGGGAATCGAACCGTGACCTCCTGGTTCATAGATTGATGCTCAACCATTGAGCCACACTGGCCAGGCTCTTTCCACATTTATCGACAGCTTTCTGCCTCCTGGACATCCACAGAGGAGGCCTGGCCGAGGCAGACTTGAGAAGCAGCCACCGCTCGGCACTCAGGACCTCTCCACCGCCCCAGCACTTCGGCTCTGGATCAAGCTCACCCTGCCCGGCCCCCTCTCCTCTTGTGGCGAGTTCTCTCCCAGAGCCTCATTTCTGCTCTGAGCACAGAGCCTGAGCTCTCCTTCGTGACCTGCGAGGCCCTGCACGTGGGCCCCTGCCCGCCTTGCAGACCTCAGGTTCCCCACCCTCCACCCCAGCCCCACTGATCTCCTTCAGACCTGCCGAGCACGCCCGGGGCCTTTGCACTTGCTGCTCCTTCTGCTGAGAGAGCTCTCCTCCCACATGTATGCAGCTGAGTCCTTTGGTCGCAACTCAGATGTGGCTCCTCAAACGACCTGCCCTGACCCAGCTGAGCAGCCCATCCATAGGTTATAAAAACCCTACTCAGGCTTTCTGTAACACGTATCCGGCCTGAAAATCATCTCTTTGTTTTGTGTGTCCACTGTCTGTCTGCGTCCTCATAAGAATCCGAGCTTCCTGTGCGCTGGAATCTGTCCTTTCTCTGCCATGTCCCCAGAGTCTGGAACCATGTTGGCACCCAGGAAATACTAGCTGAGGCAGGGAGCTGAGAGGCACCGGAGGCCCTGCCTCAGGGAGCTCCTGCTACAGGAGGAGAGGACAGTGACCAGATAGACCTCTCCTGTGTCCCCAGAGCTCTGCAAACACCACAGGGGGCGAGAGAAGCTGGCCAGTCCTGCCTGGGGGCCAGGCGTGGCTTCACGCAGGAGGACACCCCAGTACTGAGTTTGGAAATACATGCAGGTATTCCCCAGGGGAAGCCAAGGGGCACGGGGGTGGGAAAGCAGGGGCCATTCAGGAAACAGCAGGCATTTCCATGAGACCAAAGGAAGGGGTGATGGGGGCGGGGGAGACCTGTTGTGGCTCAGTGGCTGAGCATCGACCTGTGACCCAGGAGGTCATGGTTCCATTCCCAGTCAGAGCACAGGCCCAGGTTGTGAGCTCGATCCCCGGTGAGGGGCGTGCAGGAGGCAGCCGAGCAATGATTCTCTCATCACCGATGTTTCTATCTCTCTCTCCCTGTCCCTTCCTCTCTGAAATCAATAAAAATATATGCTAAGCGTTGTGGGCTGGGAGTGAAACTGTCAGGTAGGCTCCTCCTGGGAGAAGGAGCTTGGGCTTCCTCCTGGAGACACTGGCGACCCCTGAGAGGGGATTTCGCCCCCGGCAGACGTTTCCGCTCCTTCCAGGAGGAAGAGTCCTGCACGGAGGAGAATGCCTTGGTCGTGGAACGGCCTTTCCAAAAGATGCCTCTGCCAGAACTGGAGCTGCCCATGTCCCTTGCCCAAGTATGGCCGTAGTCAGGCATATTTCCAGAAGACTCTACTGCCCTCCTTCCCAAAATAGTCAGCCTTCCCCTGGGGGCACATGATTGCACAGCACGAGGGCTCGGCTCAGACGGAACTGTACAGGCTGTATTTCTTTGGGACTCTTATTGTCATCGATGGCACGTCTTCAGCTTTTTGTCCATAGCTTCCTAAGTCAAATGACATCACACGGCAGATGTCGTCGGGCAGCGGGAGGGGACGAAGGGTGTCTGATGGACAGAGAACTTGGGTGTATCTCAGCGTCTTCCATGTCTGGGTAGAAACCCAGTGTCCTCGGCAGTGAAGTGGGATCGTCGTAGCTGTCTTGTAGGCTAGTCCTGAGGATTAAGTTGGTGGATATGGTCTGTGCAACACTTGGAAGACTCATAGAAACATGGCGAGTGCTACAGAAAGTGTCTGGTGTTATTTTTGACCAATGCTTTTCCTTAAAAAACAAACAAACAGGAATCATGCCTTTCTTTTTCTTGTTTTTTAAAATATATTTGTATCGACCTCCGAGAGAGGAAGGGAGAGGGAGTGAGAGAAACATCAATAATGAGAGAGATACATCAATCAGCTGCCTCCTGCACACCCTCCGCTGGGGATCGAGCCCACAACCCGGGCATGTGCCTTGACTGGGACTCGAACCCTGACCTCCTGGGTCAACACACAACCATTGAGCCGCACCAGCGGGGCTGACCAACACGCTTTCAATTTCTACAATTAAATCTGAGTTTTAGTGGAAGAAAAACATGTTTGTGTGTGTGTGTGTGTGTGTGTATGTGTCTCTCTCTCTTTAGCTATGAGCCGCCGGGGGCATGTGCATACATATATACACTTGCACTATCACAGTGAAGAAGGCTGATAGGGAAAAAAAATCGATTCGTTTGAAATATGATGTTGGAGAAGAGCTCCACAGATACCCTCGGCCACCAAAACGACAAACAAGTGGATTGCAGAGCAGATTCAGCCTGAAACATCGCTGGAGGCAAAGATGACAGAACAGAAGCTGTCCCATCTCAGGCCCGTCCTGGGAAGGCGGGGGTCTTTGGAGAGAATAATCATGCGGGGGAAATAGAAGGCAGCAGGAAAAGAGGAAGACCAGGTCTGATTAAACAGCATGCGACACACGTAACAGGAAGTCCATCAGGGGGAGGCAACACGAAGGCCCGGAGTGCTGCCGCCGCGAGCCAAGGACGGCCAGCAGCTCCTGGAAGCTGCATGAGGCAAGGAGCGGGTTCTCCTCCAGAAGGACCAGCCCGAGGACATCTGGACTTCTGCCCAGGGACACTGGCCTGGGACCTCTGACCTCCAGAGCTGGAAGGTAACAAGTTGGTGTTGTTTTAAGCCACTGAATGTGTGGTGATCGTTATGGTCGTCACAGGGAATTAATGCCTCCTTCTTCCAGCACCAGGACCTCAAGCCTGGCAACTCCGTTCCTGATGACTTAGCACAAAGCCTTAAGAGGCTCACAGAAGCCGCTGAATGAACTAACAAGTGGATTAATGCTTATCCGCGCCATTTAGCGGCCTGTCTCCCCAGCCCGAAAACACACACATGCACACACACGTGCACACACAGCTACACAGCTCATCTGTCCATTCACCCCACCACCCCCAGGAAGGCAGCTCTGTTCTCACACCCAAGCCCACTTGAGGCCGGTGGCAACCAGCTGTTTCTCAAGAGGGTGTTGATATTCAGGGAGGGGGGAGTGATTTCTTCCAAGGTAATGATTGGACAAATCTGCAGAGATGCAGGACTGAGGCGCAGAAATTTTACCGTGGTTGATCTGAAATCACAAGGACTGGGGTTGCATCGCAGAAACGTGAAAATCATCTTCTCTGATAAACAAGCAACGAGAGCCCAAACTGGTTTGGCTCAGTGGACAGGAATGTCGGCCTGCCGACGGAAAGGTCCCAGGTTCGGCCCTGACCGGTTTGGCTCAGTGGATGGAGCATTGGCCTGCGGACTGGGAGGTTCCATGTTCGATTCCGGTCAAGGGCATGTACCCCATTGGGGGGTGTGCAGGAGGCAGCTGATCGATGTTTCTCTCTCATCAATCTTTCTGACTCTCTGACCCTCTCCCTTCCTCTCTGTAAAAAATCACTGAAATATATTTAAAAAAAAAAAAAAAAAGAAAGGTCCCAGGTTCGATTCTGGTCAAGGGCATGTACCCACTAGGGGGTGTGCAGGAGGCGGCTGATCGATGTTTCTCTCCCATCCATGTTTCTAACTCTCTGTCCCTCTCCCTTCCTCTCTGTAAAAAATCAATAAAATATATTTTTTAAAAAACAAGCAATGAGAGCAAGAGATAGCCCTGCTCCTTACGGAGTCCCCATGCCCCTCCCCCTCCAGCTCAGCCCCACCACGGCCACTAGAATGTAGTGACATCAGTCTTTAAAGACACCAGGAAGAGAAGCAGATCCCAGGCCGTGCGAGTCATGTGGTCCCCTTTTGTTAAAAACAAAGAAGTTAAATACATACGAGTGTTTATACCGGCATAGAACAGAAGCCTGAAGAAGGCTCATGACCATGGGAACACATTTTGGTGGAGATTCTGGACAGTTGCTTTTTTTCTTATTTTTATTTTATTTTATTTTACAAAGAACAAGACTGCCGGTGTCATGAAAATAAAGTTTAAATGATTCAAAATAAAAGAAAGGGAGCGTTCGTGTGCTGCTTGGTGTCCATTCGCGGGCAGCCCTGGTCTCTCGGCCCAGCCCCAGTAGGAAGCTGGGGTCCGGGCCCCCCCCAGGAGCCGTGGCGGAATCAATCGTTAGAAAAACTGCGGAGACAGGAGCATGGCGTGGCCTGGGGACCTGGGCATCAGAAAACAGACAGACATGATCAGGAGGGCCGTTTCTACCGAGGAATCCGAGCGGGGCCTGCTTGGGGCTCCATGGGGAGCGTGGGGAGCCCGTGCTCACCCCGCGCCCTCTCTGTCCCTCCCCCTGTGGCCACAGCGTCCTCCCTGCGGTCCTCACCGGCCTCCTGGGTGCAGGCAAGTGCCGCCCAAGGTCTCGGCCTCCGGACAGAGGCACAGGACCTCCCGGCCTCCCTGGGCCCGATCGCCCCACCCCGCCCCTTGCCTGCAGAGGCGTATTTGTTTTAATTCATCTGAACTGGTTACAAAACCACACTCCCACGAACACATAAATAATGGATAAGGTGGGGGTGGGGGGGCGATGTTTTAAAGAAAACCCCGCAGGGCCTGGCAAGGCAACAGCCAATGCATTTCTGCTGCATCACATTTAACTGTTTGCAACCTTCTGCTGGGAAGATGCGCAGCGGCTGCAGACTCCATCGCGCTTCCCCGTTAGGGGCCTAGGAGACCGGCATTGGGGGAGTCGGGTTAACAGCAGGAAGGCCGGTCGGCTCTCCGCGCCGGGGAGATGGAGAGGGGCGTGGAACACGGCGGACGGCAAAGCCCAGCTTCCCGCGAGCCCAGCATCGCGCGGGCTCCCGCCCACCGAGCGGCGAGGCCCCTTTAAGAGCCAGCGCGCGCCCCCGCCCCGCGTGCTCTCACTTTCCATAGCAACGGCCCCGGGGGAGGGGGAGGCCCTGGCAACGGCGCGCCCGCCCGGCGGGTCACGTGACGGCCCGCAGCTGGAGCGCGGGCGCGCGCCCCGCCGGGGCCTGTGCGCTGCGGCGCGTGCGCGAGCGGTGCAGCACCGGCCGCGGGAGCGGGGAGTATTATGGGCTGTGGGTGCCGCTGAGCAAGATGGAGCTGTCTGCAGTGGGCGAGCGGGTCTTCGCGGCCGAATCCATCATCAAGCGGCGGATTCGAAAGGTGAGCCGCCACCCGGGGCGGGACGCCGAGTCCCACGGCCGCTGGCCGGCCCGCGGGCCATCGGGGCGCCGCGGTCCCGCTACCCCGGGCCCTCGCCCACCCCCGCGCCCGCGCCTCCCGGGGTCCCCGCACCCTCCCCACACCCATCCCCCCCTTTCTCTCCCTCTGTGTTTCAGGGACGCATCGAGTACCTGGTGAAATGGAAGGGGTGGGCCATCAAGTGAGTGTCGCGGGTCCGGGGGGGAGGGGAGGCAGCGCTCGCCGGGCCTTTTCTCCGGGGGGAGGGGGGCGCTCACGTTTGCTCCCTCGCGCGTGCCGCCGCCTCCCCGGTCCTCACTCGTGTTTTCCGCCGGTGACTCGGCAGGTACAGCACTTGGGAGCCCGAGGAGAACATCCTGGACGCGAGGCTCATCGCCGCCTTCGAGCAGAAGTGAGTTTGCGGAGCCGGCGGGGCGGCGGGGCGGCGGGGCCGAGGCGCGGCTGGGGCGCCGCGCGGGGGAGCGGGGAGCCGGGCGGGCGCGCGGCGCGGGGCCCGGGAAGGGGCTCCTCTTAACCTTCCGCGTTTCTCCGCCGCAGGGAGCGGGAGCGCGAGCTGTACGGGCCCAAGAAGAGGGGACCCAAACCCAAAACTTTCCTCCTGAAGGTAACCTGGCCCGGCCCCAGCAGCCCCCTCGCGGGCCCCCGGCCCCGGCGCAGCGCGGGGCCCGCCGGCGGGGGAGCGGGCGGCGGGCGGGCCTTCCCCGGCGGCCCCAGCCGGGCGGGGAGGGGGCGGTTGGGAGCCCCTGGCAGCGCCCCGGCCTGTTCTGGCTCCGGCGAGGGGGGTGTGGGAGTCGGGGGCCAGGAGGGGGAGCATCCTCGCTGGCAAAGTCAGGGTTTGGGGCGGCCAGCGGGGCTCCAGGAAGGAGGTGAGTGAAGCAGGTGGGGCCGCCCACCTGAGCTGCGGGCAGGGAGGGCGCCCCTGCACCCGGGAGCCTTCAGCGCCCCCTGCGCCCCGCCTGGAATGAGAAGGGGGCAGCGAATGTGGTCTCCCTCTTGGCAGGGAGCAGCGCGAGGCATGCGGAGGCCACCTGCCCCCCGCTGCCCTCTCTCTCAGGATTTGTTCTGCGTGCCTTCCCTCCTCGCGGAGCGATTCAGCTTGAATTTGGCCTTAAGTCACTTCGCTTTGAGTTCATCAGCCGGGCTGGGCCCCTGGCTTCGGGGCTCTGAGCCTCAGTTCCTTCCCGCCTCTGGCTGTTCCTGGAGGCCTGAAGGAGGATGGAGAGTAGGGGCGGGAAAGCATAGCCCGTGAGCCTTGGCAAGGGAGGGAGACCTAGCTCCGGAGGAAGCCATCTTAGTTTGGGGATATTTTTTTATTTTATTTTATTTTATTATGGGGAGAAAGGCAAGATGGCAGGCAAGGCTGCATGCAAATGGGCCTCCCTGGGCAACTACAGTGTCCGTGTTAGTGCTAAGACAGTGCCCCTTCCCACCCCGGCAGCCTGCGATTTTGTGGCGATGGGTACAGAAAGGGCAGTGGGGACTCTGCAGAGAAGAGGTTGTGCAGAAGCTCAGAATCACCCACCTACCCAAAAGGCTCCAAGCCCAGCGAGAGTGGGTGTCTGCAGCCTCGCCTCCCCACCCAAAAGGACTTGTTTCGGGATTTGCTTTGGATCTAACGCAGAAGTGTTGGTTTCCAGAATGACATGTTTCTGTAACCCCTGACCCTCGATCTGCACATGTCTTAGGGCAGCGGTTCTCGGGGTCGAATGGCCCTTTTACAGGGGTCGCCTAAGACCATCCTGCATATCAGGTATTTACATGACGATTCATAACAGTAGCAACATTACAGCTACGAAGTAGCAACGAAAATAATTTTATGGTTGGGGAGTCACCACAACATGTACTAAAGGGTCGAAGCATTAGGAAGGTTGAGAACTACTGTCTTAGGGGGTCCATGAAGCAACCTTTTAACCCTTGATGCTTCTCAGGAGCAATTGTGCAGAGCAGCCAGGGGGCTGGTGTGACCACCTCTCGGCCCTGCTGGAGCGCCCTCTAGCGGTGAAGCGAGTAATGACTAAAATATTGATTCACAAAATGTTTTTTTTTTTCTTTCTTTTTTAAAATAGTTTTAGTTCCTGGGCCTAATGCAATGCTGAGTCCCACATGGATTATCTCCTTTAATACTCCCAATACTCTGTGAAGTGGAAATTATTATCTCCGTTTCACAGATGAGAAAGTCAAGGCCCATGGAGGGGATCCCATCACCCAGCTTCATGACTTCATCCTGTCCTGTTCATCACCTGCCCCTCAGAGGGCTCACATCAGAGGAAGGGGCAAGGTGTAAAAGCACTCACAGGAAACCATGAAGGGACGGGGTGGAGAGGCAGATGGGAGACCTTGATTGAGTGAGAGACCAGCTTGATCGGAACCCAGTGCCCTGTGAATCACTGAGAGGCCAGCACTCTTTGCCAGGAACTATTTTGAAGGGAACAGGAGCCCAGGAAGTAGATCGCATTATCCCCATTTACTCATAGAAAACTGTGGCCAGACGGGTTCCTCCGAGCCATGCTTGTCACCGGGTCAGAATGCTGTCAACATGTTAGCTGCGGTTGCCATTTTTAAATCAAAGGCTGAACCAGTTCCTACCTACAAAACAATTTCCACTCTGGACAGATAATAGAAGAAAGGTTAAACCATTCCTTTTTTCTAAAGAAAATTGTACATGATGGGGCAAAAGTAGATTTACAGTTCCTATGGAAAATAATACAGAAATAAACTTTCACATAGTCACAACTCTAAGCCCACTTTTGCCCCATCCTGCATTTAGGAATTATAAAGGGAGAATGTTTCCCGCAGAAAGTGTTGGAACCATACCTTAGGGGAGCCTTGTTGCTCATAAGATAGACACGGAACAGTCAGCATTGAGTCCTTGCTGCACGGAGGTCACCTGGTAGGCCAGGCTGGTGGTAGGCGGGTAACGTTAGTGACGGCCCAGGAGCCGCTGTGGTGGGCTCTGCTGTGACTGCACAGATGGGGAAAGGGGCCCGGGAGGCCCACTGAGCTGGGAGTTCATCCTGGAGCTGATGTTTGCCCACACTCTTAGCCACTCCCCAGGGAATGTCCATCACTGCCGGACTCTGTCAGAACCATTATTACAGAGGTCCGAGGCTCAGGCAACATGCAGAGGGGAACCGCTCACCCCCTGGGGGGATCAGGCAGAACCACAATCCCCTGAGCTCCAGCGGGGTTGAACCTGCAAACAGCCCTGCTTGCTTTCCCTGCCTTTGTCTAGGAAATGCCATGTATATGGGAACCAGGTACTGGCTGGGAGCAAGAGTTGCTGGTAGCCCTGGGGCGGGCCGGGCTCTGTGTGCTGCCACCTAGTGGCTGAAAGGGTTGTTGACCAAGCAACCCTGGAGGCCCTGTGTCTGGGAGGGCCTGGCATTAAGTGTACTTCTCCCACATTTTAATGAAAAGTACATCCTTCCTTACTCAGCAGATAAGTCAGAAGACACCTGTTCTGGGGGTTGTGGTCAAATGCAACCTAGTCTTGTGTAAGGGCGGTGCAGGCTACCCCCCAGTGGTGGTATGGGGTGAGGTGAAGGGACTGGACCCCAAGCCACAGATCCCGCTCCCAGGGAGCTCACAGGCCATGGAAATATGGCTCCCACCTGGATGAATGCAGCTACCCCCTAGAGTATCCCGTCCTAGTAGGAGCTGGGTGTACCCCTGAAAGAGCTCTCTCCCCCACCAGGAACTAGATGTCTGCAGAATACAGACCAGTCAGCCACCTCCACCCCCTTCAGCCATTGCCCTCAGTCCCTTGGCCACTCTGCACCCTCTCACCACCGAGTCTGCCTCCACCGTTTGTCTTACAGCACAGCGCCCCGTCATCAGGCCCGCGGGCCTCTGCAGCCACCTGGGGCCCAGTCAGACTCAGGAAGGACCAGGGCTCTCCTAGTCGGCTTCGTCCTCCAGGACCGGGCCCCTATCTGCTTGTCTGGTCACCTGCAGCCTAACTGCCTCTAACTTGTCGTCCCCAAGAGCCAGCCCCCTGGTGGAGGCTGTGCGTTCCTAGTTGTAGCCCCAGCAGCTGGCACATCCGCGTCAGTACTTCACAGTGTAGGAAGGCTAGACAGGCCATGGAGGTTAGCTGATAGGCCTTGTGAGTCCCTTGCTCTGAACCTGGGGTCTCTGGGGGCCCTGCCTCGCCCAAGTGTCCCACCAGGTGAGCTGCTGTAGAGCCCGGGAGACTAACAGGTTTCACACCTGGGGGTGCAGTCGTTGGCTGCCCATAGAACTCGGCTCAGCTGCCTTGCGCCCACCATTATAGTGCCGAGGCTATGAAGGGGCCAGCTGGGCGGCTAGTCCAAGCTGGAGTGCAGCCTGTTCAAAGGCAGAGAGGGACCATGGAGAGTTTGGGGCCCTGCAAGTAGGTCACTAGGGCTGGGGTTCAGAGCGAAGCAGGGAAGGGCCTCCCTCTCATTTCTCATTCCCAAGAATCGGTGCATGGAGAAGGGCGGGGCTGGGCTGGGCTCCTTCACAGAGCAGGGTTGGTCCAGGGCTTCCGAGCAGAAGGCTCTTCTCTCTGTGCAGAGTCAGCAAGGGCAGCCCTACCCGACTGTCGCCAGGCCGGTGGCTGAGCTCGCATAGCTGGTGTGGGGCTGGACTAGGTCCGTTCTGCCCTCCAGAACCTCATGCACTGGCTTTGCCTGTATGCACCTCCTTTTCTCTCCAAATGGGTCAGGAGCAGACTGACTCTCCTGAGTGTTCTTAGGGTGGTTTAACGAGCCCATTTGCGTGAGCGGCTGGTGCAGGGGTGTCCGGAGGAGGGCAGCAGGAAGCTGAGCCCCCACCAACCCCTCCCTGTACCCACAGGCGCGGGCCCAGGCTGAGGCCCTCCGCATCAGTGATGTGCACTTCTCTGTCAAGCCCAGCGCCAGCGCCTCCTCGCCCAAGCTGCACTCCAGCGCAGCCGTGCACCGGCTCAAAAAGGACATCCGCCGCTGCCACCGCATGTCCCGCCGCCCCCTGCCCCGCCCAGACCCCCAGGGGGGCAGCCCGGGCCTGCGCCCGCCCATCTCGCCATTCTCGGAGACTGTGCGCATTATCAACCGCAAGGTGAAGCCTCGGGAGCCCAAGCGGAACCGCATCATCCTGAACCTGAAGGTCATCGACAAGGGCACCGGTGGAGGGGGCGCCGGGCAGGGCGCCGGAACCCTGGCCCGCCCCAAAGTCCCCTCTCGGAACCGCGTCATCGGCAAGAGCAAGAAGTTCAGCGAGAGCATCCTGCGCACGCAGATCCGCCACATGAAGTTCGGCGCCTTCGCGCTGTACAACAAGCCGCCTGCGCCTGGCCCTCTGCCGGCCCCGCCAGCCAGCAAGGCCGATCTCGCTGCCTCCGCCGCCCCAGGGCTGCTCCTGGCGGCCCCCGCTGCCTCCTATGATGCCCGCAGCTCCAGCTCCTCCGGCTGCCCCTCGCCAGCACCACAGTCCTCCTCTGACCCTGACGACTCACCCCCCAAACTGCTCCCCGAGACCATGAGCCCATCTGCCCGCGACTGGCAAGAGCCTGAGGTGCTGGACCTGTCCATCTCTCCTGAGTCAGCAGCCACCAGCAAGCGGGCACCTCCCAACACCACTCCATCTGCCAGCCAGGAGCCTCCCCCCACCCCCGAGCCCGCGGGCACCTCCTCCGAGCCAGAGGCTGGGGACTGGCGCCCTGAGATGTCACCCTGCTCCAATGTGGTCGTCACCGACGTCACCAGCAACCTCCTGACCGTCACCATCAAGGAGTTCTGCAACCCTGAGGATTTCGAGAAGGTGGCTGCTGGGGTAACGGGCTCCACTGGTGGAGGTGGCAGCAGTGGGGTGAGCAAGTGAGGGCGCTCCAGCAAGGAGGAGGCTTTGGGGGGCCCTCCTGCCAGAGGTCACGCTCTTGCTCCTACCCCCACCCTCAGACACCTGCCTGTGCTTTGCTTGTGTCCAGTGGCTCCATGTTAACCCTGGGGTGGGTTGGGCGGTTGGAACCCCTTGCAGCCCAGTGGGGTCAGCCCTGGACCAGATTAGGGCTGGAGCGGGGCAAAGGCCCTGTGAAGACCTCTTGTCCTTTGGTACCCTCTCTCCCCAGGCACAGTGGGGCCCACTGGGTGACTCCTAGGGAGCCCCAGAACCTGGGGTTCAGCTACCGCCTCCGCATCTTGCCCAGTCTCCCCAGCTTGCTTCCAGCTCACGCACGCACAGCATCTGATTTCTCGGTGCTATCCGGGCAACCGAGGGCCCCTGAGGAGACCCCCTCCCAGCATGGGCACCACCCCTTTCCTTCCTCCAGATGCTAGGGCAGGAGGGGCAGGGATGGCAGAGCCCAGACAGGTTGAGGAGCCCAAAGACGGTGGCAGTGCCCAGAGTATGGGTCTGCCCACTTCTGGAGGAGACTTGAGCGCTTCTTTAGGCCCCACCCACCCCTCTACCAACCTGTCCAGCAGGTGGGAGAGCTGGCAGGACCTCACCTTCAGTTCACAACCAAAGGTGCTACAAGAACCTGCCGCGGACACTTCCAGCCGTGCGTGTGCAGCTGCTTGCTGTGTGTTTCCCTGTGTGCCGCCGGCACTGGGTCCAGGCTTTTCAGGCGCCATTCTCTAGGGTTCCTTAGAATAGGGTCGTCGAGGGCCTGGACCTTCCCTTGCCGTCAGCCGGGCCTGGAGGCCGCCAGGCCTATCCTCCCAGCCTGGGAGTGCTGGGGGCATGCATCCCCATGCCCGTCTCCCTTGAGGTGGTCAGCCTGACCCGCCAGGCTTCTGGCTGCACACATGGCATGGTGGGGCCTGAAGTAGCGAAGGGAGACCCCGCCCGAGCATCCCCTTGCTCCTGGGTGCTGTGGGGGGGGAGGAAGCCTGGAACTGTTCTCCGGGGTCTCCAGCTTCTCTCCCCCTCTCGTCTGCTTCTGACCGCTGAGGCTTTCTCACAGCGCAGCCTGCTCAAAGCTGCGGGAGGCCTCCTGTGCCCTGGGCAGCTTTCTCCCTCTGCTGCCAGGGAGCTGAGGCATCCATGCCAGTGGCAGAGACCAAAGCCCCAATTTCACTCCAGACACTGGGAGGACAGGCAGGGCCAGGGGTCTGGTGCGCTGGGAGGGGGAGGGGGGCAGCCCTGGGCCATTGGCTGTCTCGGTTTGACAGGAGTGGCTGGCCCTGTGCCCTGCGGGTGTAGCTCCCCGGTATGTGCGGTGTCAGGTGTCAGCTCAGAGCAGGATGGCAGAGGGTAGGAGGAGGCAGAGGGGAATCCAGTTAGGGGACAGAAAGCCTCCCACCAGGGGCTACAGCCAGGCCTCTGGCCCTCCCCACCCCACGGTGCAGAATGAGGGCCCCCGGAGGGTTTGGGGGGCTGGCACTCCCGCACCCTCCCCTCCTGCCCTTCATGTTGGCTCTGTGGCTGTCCAAGTGCCAATTGGCTTCTCCCCAAATAAGGGCTGGCTTTCTCCTCTGTCCTTGGAGGTGATTCTCCCGACCCCTCACCCCAGGTGAGCGACCACCTGGGTGTCAGTTACAGGTGTTTCCAGAGACCATAGAAATGTGTTTTCCTGAGAGTCTGTGTCATTCGTGACTTTTTTTGTAAAGAAGTTGTGTTTTCAGAGGTGATTTTATGACAGGAAAGTGAAAGAATTAGTTTTGCAAAAAACAAAAAAGAGGAAAAAAAAGAAATAGAAAAAATATTGTGGGATTCCTATGGGGTTGGGGAGGGAGGGGAGAAGAGATATTTAAAGAAAAACTGGTAACGCAGTGATTGCACATTGAGGTGGCAGTGTTGGGGCAGGAACGAGGGCGGCCGGCAGAGGCAGCTGCCTGCCTTCATGGCGAGGCGGAGTGAGCCAGCCCTGGCCCGGACCCAGGCCTGTCCTCGCTCCAAGGGAGGGAACTGTCCAGAAGCTGCAGGGGCCGAGCACATGGAGCTGAGGTTTGGGGAGGTGGGGCAGGCAATGGGGGGCCCACCGTCGCGGGGACCCTCCTGGTGACTCCCCAAGAAGGCTGGTGAGTCGTGCCGTTGGGTTTCTCGCTCTCCTCCGTTCCTTCGCTTGTAGGGCCATCTGGTCCCCAGAGCCCAGGACACCCCTGCACTTCCCTGGCAGGGAGGGGTGCAGGCTTCAGGAAGACGGGAGATTGAGGTGGTGATTATCATGGAGAGAAGAGCGTGCCCACCCCTTCTCTTTCCACTGGTGCATGGGTTGCTACCCTGGCCCCTAGCCTTGCAGCCTCAGCCCCCTCGGCATGTGCAGAGGCCGAGGCCCGCAGGCACTCTGCTCCAAGATGAGCAGCTCCCTGGTGAGCCTGAGTGGGCAGCCTCTCCAGCAAACAGCCCTCCTTTCCTTCCCTCCCTCCCAGGGTGGCTGGGAGCAGGCCCGACGCACCCACACACTCTTGCACGGATCAGCCTCCATGCGCCCCTCCCCCTGCTGCTTTTCCATTTGCCTAATCACCAAGCGGAAGCGGCAGTCTGGTTTGCTTTGTTTTTATGTGTGAAATACCCTCACAGCCGATCTCCCACGTTCAAGTATTGGTTGGGGCATTGGTCATGTCCCCTTAATGCCACCCCTTCCTACCCCCATATCATAGGAAACAGGTGAAGTTTGGTGTCTCTGATTTGAGATGGGAAGTTGGACCATCCCTCTGTTGCCCTCTTGGACCCTCATTTGCCCATCTGTGAAATGGGTGTATGGGGAGGAGCCCTCTTAGTAAAGCACTGCTGGTGTCCAGGCAGCGGCTGAGGATTAAGTGAGTGGTGGTTGAGGTTGCTGGCCCTGGGCCTCCAGCCTCCTGCAGCCCCTTTGTCCTCACCCTGCAGAAGGGTCAGGGTCACGATGAGTTCCATCCTTCCTCTGCCCTGGAGAGAGGTGACAGTCACGTCCCCAGCCTCACTGTGAGGGGCGGCAGGGTTGGAGGGATCATCCCATTTATGGAAACGGGGGCTCTGAGAGGCAGAGATGCATCATAGGGCTGTTCCTGCCTTTGGCATTTTTAAAGCCCCTTTAAATGCTGGGCCCTGGAGCCACCAGAGAGCTGGCAGGCTGCCCCTGAGCCAGGGGTCCTGGGTGAGGGGTCAGCCCAAGTAGGAAGAGCTGGCTCGGGCATGAGAGTGGATGAGGCTGAGCCGCCACCAGCCGTCCTGGCCTTGGACGCAGGTGAGCGGCGTCTTTCCCGCCCGGGGCCTTTATGGGTTTGGTTTGGTTTGCACTTGGCCCACCGGACAGTGGGGCCCCACCTGTCGGCTCACCCCCCTCCCGGATGCACTAGCCCAAGGTGGCCCGCGGGGGCTTGTGTGGTAAAGGAATCACTTTTTAAGAAAAAGGAAAGTGTTTAAAGGTTTTTGTTTTTCCATCTGCATCTCCTCTCCGATTCAGAAAGCCCAGAATCACAGCCTCAGATGCAGGAGAGGGTGTCCCAGCCTGACCTGGCCCATCTTGCTGGCCGTCACGGAGATGCCAAATGGGGCAGGCTGGGTGGGGACTGAGGTGCCCCCCCCCCGCAAAGGAGTCAGCACCTCACTCCAATAGTGAGTGAGCCCTACTGTGTGCAATGCAAAAGGGGGCTGACGGTGTGACAGGGGACCCTTCACAGGCCAGCATGGAAGGAACGGTCCTGGGGCCCGCCCCTGCCTTGGCCAGAGTGGAGATGCAGACTTGCTTTTCGTTGGTTTTAATTTAAAAACAAAGGCCTAAGGAAATGTATCTTATAATTTTTTTTAATTTTTGAAAAGCTCATTTAATGAATTGTGCACGGATGAATTCTATATATATATAAAGTATACGTATATAGCTCTATATTTGGGGAGGGCACTGTCTCTTTTCTCTTTCTCATTTTAAAAATGAAGTGTTGTTGCCTTTGTCTGTGGTTCAACCATCCAGCTCCCAGCTGGCTAAACTTTGCCTCCGGTGGTTAAAGAGAGGAAATTGGGGAGTCGGCAGGCCCCGGTGGGTGGGCACGCCCCCCCTCCCCGCATGAGGGGTCCCTGTCCACCTGCCCCTGCCCCAGAGGCTGCGGGGGGAGAAGACAGCCTGTTTCGGGGGTGGGCTTTGGTTCTGTTCTGGATTCGGTGGTTCTGGGCCGGGGGAGGGGGGTTCGTGCCGATTGCTCTCGTCTTGTACGTTTTGTTCTGCTGCTCTTTGATATTGTATCAATGCCAGGAAGGGGGGTGGAAAGCTTGCTCCCCAAATAAATTGTCACATTCCAAGGCTGAGGTCTGGCCCATGCTGGGGTGTCTGTCTCATTTCTTCCTCTGTGACTGGCCTGCCTCCGGCTAAAGGTGACAGGGCCTCCCCCTCGGGCGGCCGGCAGCACTGCCTCTGCCTCAACCTGGAGGTGAGCTGAGCTGGTGGACTGCCCGTCATAGGTGAACCGGGTGCCTGCCACCTCCTGGAGCCTGGAGGATGCCTACTAGGCAGGCACTGCCTGCCTCCCCCTCCCCCCCATTAAACTGCATCACCCACAGGGGGTTGTCGGGCTGGGTCCCTGACAAGCTTATCACCCCAGAGCCGGGAGAGCAGACCAGTGTGGGGCATGGCTGCCCGTCACGCGATGTTTTGATAACGAGGTTGGAGAAACGGGTCTCCTGGCACTCGTGTGCCTCCTCTGAGTGGACGAGCCCTCTTCCCTGCAGGTGCCTGGGCCTTACAAGAAGCACCGGGCAGCCCCTTCCTCAGGCCTGCACTCTGCCCAGGAGCTGTCCCTCTATCCACTCGCCGGGCCTCAATTGGGGTCCCATCCAGCCCCCCCTTCCTCACCACCCTCCCCCACATCCGGCCTTTCCCCGTATCTCTCCTCTCCCCGCAGGTCCAACTCCCTCCTGCAAGGCTCCAGCTCCCTGCACCAGCCCTGCCTCAGCCTCTGGAGAGCCCCCCCACCCCCCACCCTCAGCCTGGAAGCCCGCTAGGGGTGCCAGCTCCCTCCCTGCCCCAGGCATTCCCTCAGGTGCCCCTCACTGCCCTGTGGCCAGGTCCCTCCCTGTCCCCAGCTGCCGGCAGGACACATGGGAGCCTAGACACAGGCCGCAGGATCCGGCAGGTGGACAGGAAGGTGGGTGAGGGCTGGAGTCCAGCCGTGAAGACAGGGCCAGGGCCGGCCCTCCTCTGTAGCACCTGCCCAGGTCACACCCCTTGCCTCCCCCTTGCCATCTTGCCCAGGTTTGAGCTCCGCAAATTCTCATTCAGGGCGTCTTTACAGTTTACAAACAAAAACAAAAAACATCGTTGTCAGCGCACCTACACAGTGCGAGGCGCGAGGGAGCACTTGGATGGCTCCCCATCCCCCACCAGTGCCATGAGGCCTGGAGTGAGGAGCTGAGTCAGGAGGCCCACAGGGACCAGCTCACCTGCCCGTGGTGGCGCAGGTGCCACTCAGGTGGCTCCAAGGCTTCTCTCCTGGCCCGCCTGCCCCCAGACCCCCTGCTCTCTGGGCCTGAGCACATGGGGACCCCCTTATCGGGCGAGTGTGCCTGAGGTTAGAGTCCCCTCGGTCCCTTATCACAAGGCAGGCCATTACTTACTAAGCAGCTACAGCTGTTATTAGTTGCAGGGGAAGGAGGGTGACCGAGGCATGAGGGTCGGAGGGTTTGTGAGGGGGGCCAGGCAAGATCCTGCAGCTCAAAGAGCCTGACGCCACAATGCCCCACTGAGATGGGTCGTGGGGTACACGCAGCTGCTGCTGGTTCCTGGGGTCCATCTGTCCGCCCCCGCCCCCTTTGCCTCACCTATTCCTGAGTCTCACGGGTACAGGTGAGCTGTGGGGTGAAGCTCAGGAGTGGGCAGGTAAGGGACAGGGGTCAGGACGAGGCGAGAATGACAATTTTGCACACTTACTTGGTTGTTTTTTTAGAAGCTGGAAATTCTGTCCTTGTCAAGTTGTGCCTGAAGTGCAGAGGGGGGTCAGGGTGGTGGCATCTAAGTGCCAACCCCCTCAAGCCAGACCCCAAGCCAATGCATCCATCCCCTACCCCCATTCAGGCTGCCGGCTCCTGAGCTCACCCTGCAGAAAGGCCTGTGGGGCAGGCTGCATGGAGGAGGGGGAAGGGGGGTGGGGGCATCTGTAATACTGTCAACAATAAATTTAAGATTATTTTTACTTTAATTTTTTTTTTTAAAAAAAGGCCTCTGGTCCTGACAGGCTGAGCTCCGCAAGGACCCCTATCACAGTGGTGAGGACAGAAGGCAATGGCAAGTGCCCCCTGACCCTGGCCTCCTCCAGGCACCGGAGTCTCTGATCAGAGCAGGTGTGAGGGCGCAGACTTGAAGTCACTCTGGGGAGCTCTTCGAGGCCTGGGCTGAGGCAGAGGGTACAGCGGAAGTGGCCGGAGCGAGGGGGGTTTGGAACATTGAGGATTTGGTAGTTGGCTTCGAGTACTAGTGAGCAGGGCCTCTAACAATACCCTGGGGTCTGGTGTAGGCAGGGAAGCCAGCAGGGGAGGAAGGGGAGTGGTTTGGGACCAGGCAGAGGGTCTGGGAAGGATTTCCACCCGTAGAACTGAGGCTCGGAACAAGTTCCCGTCCGTGCAGAGAAACCTGTGCCTTATTGAAGACTCTCCCAGGTGCTCCTCAGCTCCAAGAGGGCTGGTCACCCCTGGGGCCTTAGGCTTAGGTCCAGAGGCCACTGGGATGCCCATCAGACAGAGGAGGCGGCAGGGCAGAGGGCTTCTCAGGTCACTCAGAGGCAGGCGTGGAGCCCAGGTCCCAGGCTTTAGTGGATGTCACCTCTTGAAGAGGGTCTATACGGGACACTAGGTGACATGTAACAGACTCTCTTCAACACGCACTGAGCCCCCAAGACAGTAAACAAATCCCCGGATACTGACCACCCAGGGAAGCCAAACCCGATGGACAAGCAGAGGCGGATCCTTTGGCTGGTGGATGTATGGGTGGCTCAGGGACCAGCGTGGGGCGGTGTCGGTCTTTGCTGATCTGGGGAACCAAGGAGTTTGGGGTTGATATCGATGCAGGGATGGGAGGCAAGGCCTTGGGCCCGTGCCAGGAGAGATTCGGAACCAAGACGCCTGGATGAAGGTGGACCCGTATCCCCAATGCACGAGCAAACAAGAGAGGGAATTGCCCCTTTACAAAAGGAGGAAGAAGCAGTCAAAGTTTTGTCTCATTCTCCAGCTCCTTTGGACGATTAAAGAGTCTCGTTTAGGAAATTGCAACTCTAGGCTTTCCCTAACACAAATCTGAGGTCTGAATTTCCATTAACCACGTGGTCTTAGAACTCCCAAGGCTGGACATGAATACAAAAGGCACCCACAGAGCACAGGGCAGCCTGTCCGGAGGGACAGCCCCACAGGAAGGCCACACGGGATCCTCACAGGTACAAACAACCCTTGGGAACATGAGCTCAGAATCCAAAATTACAAAACATACCATCCCTCGAGACACCAAGACAAACAGCCGACCCACAAACAGTATCTATAGAGCCCTGCATCTGACTCATCACTTTCCAGTACACGTTGACGATTTCCAAAAATTACCATGGACGTCACATAGAAGGACAAAATGCAAATCCCGATAAACTTCAAGAAATTGGCGCGTGGATCCTGTATAATGAAGTTGAAAATCCAAAAACGAAAGGATAACTAAAAAGCAAAACCTCATGTGTTTGAACAGTAGCCCAGGTCTCTCTTTCCTCTTCATCTTGGTCCCTCCCCAACCTTCTGAAGTCTCCAGAACAATGAGATTCCAGGATGGATGTGGAAATGCTAATAGACGGCAGCCGCACCGGAGGGGCACAGCAAATCAGAGCCAAGCTCAGTGGGAACAGATCTCCCCCTCGTCCCTCCTCAGGGGATGTGACCTTCATTAGAACAAAAGACCAGCCTCTTCTGTCTTTTCCAAAGGATGAGCTCAGAGTGTGACAAAGACACGAGCCGCCATTTACATGGCAGCCGCCAGCCCTCAGCCTTTGTGAGCAAGAGGGTCTGGGAGGCATCCGTGCAGAGACAAGGTGGGCTGATGGGACTGGGACAAAGCCGGGTGGCAGGGGATCTCGGTGCTGTGACACAGAGACAAGCGCCCTGCCGACCTCCCCCTGCCGACCTTGCCTGATGGTCTAAAATCCCAGCACGAGCCGCGCTCCCTTTCAGGGCGGATTTGGAGGTCTCTGGGGGTTCTGGTAAGGATGGATGCTCTCATCTGTGCACAGGAAATGAGACACACATTAAAATGATCATCCTTTCACAGGCTCCCTCGGCAACCCCCGTGGGCACTTGGGGCTCAGTTTCCCTGCAGCAGCGACCTAGAGGGGACTTGCTGGCCTTGTCATCCCTGACCCCTCCCCATCTCTCATCCTCCTGCGTGCCTACCTGTCACAACACAGACACCAGAAAGAGACCCCAGCCAGGGTCAGGCAGCCAGGCTGGAGGCTGCGTGGTCACTTGCTCTCTTGGGGTTCAGGGCTCCTTTGCAGTAAAGGAGGCAGCACTCCCTGCTTGGCAGGTCACTTGGGGGCCTGAAGGTGATGGCTGTGAAGCGGGGAGTTCAAGCACAGCCTGTGGGTGAGACGAGGTCTCTGTATCCAGCCCACTTGCTTGACTTCAGTCTGGGTGTCCCAGCTGTGCTCACCCATTCTTAGTGCCTTCCTCCCGGGAGACAGCTTAGTAGAAAAGCAGTGGAGGCATCCAAGCTCTGCATCCAAGCTGTGTGACCTCAGGCCAGCCATCACCCTCTCTGGGCCTCTGTAGCCTCTTCAGTAAAATGGAATAGAGGGCCTCCTCTAATTACCCTTCCCAACTCAGGATGACCCTCGGAAGGGAAACCAACCTGTGCAGAGTGGACTTTGCAAGGATTCGCTCATTACCAGGTGCAATGCGGACGTTTTTCAATAGATGGAGTGGCACGTATGTTGATATGTATGCGATTTGATATGTATGCTATTTTATTGTATTGACAACAAGCTTCAAAACTTCACATGTCAAATTTTCTAAAGGTGTTAACATCTTAGATATTTTTATGCTTAAAAATGTCAGGTTTGGTGCCAAAAAAAAAGCATTTTCGGGAAGTTTTAATTTATTTATTTTGAAGAAAAGTGCTGCTGAAAGTTACCGTATACTTCAGGAAGCTTATGGTGAACATGATCCATCTCAGGATACTTGTGAACTCTGGTTTAAACGCCTTAATAGTGATGATTTCGATGTGAAAGACAAAGAATGTCCAGGTCAACGAAAAAGTTTGAAGACCAACAATTACAAGCATTATTGGATGAAGATGCTGTCAAACCCAAAAACAACTTGCAGACAGATTAAACGTTGCTCAGCAAACAATATCTGATCATTTACAAGCGATGGGCAAGATTTTAAAGGAAGGAAAATGGGTGCCACATCACCTGAAGAAAAGGCAAATGGAAAACGAAAAGTCATCAGTCAAATGTTGCTCCAACGGCACGAAAGTCTTTTTTGCATCGAATTGTGATGGCAATGAAAAGTGGATGTATTTTGAGACTCCCAAATGCACAAAATCATGGGGTGATCCAGGTCAACCATCCACATCGACTGCAAGGCCAAATCACTTCGGAGAGAAGGCACTGCTCTGTGTTTGGTGGGATCAGGAAGGCGTGGTGTATTATGAGCTTCTAAAACCAGGTGGAACCGTTAATACTGATCGCTACCGACAACAAATAATCAATTGGAACCACACTTTGATCATGAAACAACCAGAATGTGCCGGAAGACATGGCAAAGTAATTTTGCTTCATGACAACGCACCATCACACACTTCAAAACCAGTTAAGGACAGGTTAAAAGATCTTGCTTGGGAGGTATGAACCCTCCTGCTGTCTTCACCAGCCCTTGCTCCTTCAGATGACCACTTGATCCAATCGATGGCACAGGCACTTTCTGAGCAGCACTTCAAAACGTACGAAGAAGTAGGAAATTGGGTCTCTGAATGGTTTGCCTCAAAACAAGAAAAGTTCTATTGGGACGGTATCCACAAATTACCTGAAAGATGGGGGAAATGTGTAGCTAGCGACGGGCATTACTTTGACTAAAGCACTTTTGATGTTTCTCTTGAAATTATTGTTTTGATTACAAAATCCGCATTATTAACCAGTACGCCTGGTAAAGGCTCACAGCCCGGGGAGCGCAGTACCCACGATGTCTAGATGGGGGGACTGAGACCCAGAAAAATGAAGGCACTTGCTCAAAATCCCTCATGTTAGAGGCAGAATCTGGTCCCATACAGTCACACCCACTGTGTCAACATCCTCCCTGCAGAGTGCGGTGGGCGAGGGCACAGTCGCTGGAGCTGGACTGTCTGTCTAAGTGGGACCCTGGGCAAATCGTTTACCTCTGCCATGCCTCAGTTTTCCCATCTGTAAAGTGGGGGATGAGAGTACCACTCCCTTCCTCGTGGCTGAGTGCTCCACCAGCCAGGCTCTGAGCTGCACACGGGGGCTTTGCTGTGGCATTAACCCTCCCGAGGAGCAGCCAGGAGGACGAGGGGGAGAGGCTGAGTCACGGGCTCTGGGACCGGGAGAGAGGCTGAGTCACGGGCTCCGGGTGGCCCCATTAGCTGGGATTGAAACCCAAATGCCCGGACTTCAAAGTCCATGCTCCCAACCACCTACTCCACCTGCGTGTGATGGCCTCAAACTCCACGTTCAAAACCCACCTCGCACTGCACGTTGGCACCCCCCACGGGACGCCTGACTCACCACCTTCCGGAGATTCATCCTTTCCCAGCCAGCCACCAGCGTGAGTGACTAACTGACCCCTGAATGGAAATGCCACCCGGATCCCTCCCCTCCTCCTCAGCCCGCTGCCCGCTCCCGGCCAGACCCCCGAGCTGAGGACAATGTCACCAAGTTCCCCTGTTCCAAAGCGTAGACTTGCAGAGTCTGGGCCAGAACCTCAGCCCTCCGAGGCCGCGTGGCGAAGAGGCCGGGTGGGAGGTGGGCAGGTGCAGAGGGAGCTCTCCTTCGAGACGGTGAGCCTCACGCCCCAGCCTCGGCCCAGAGAGCCTGAGAGCATGGCCTGCGTCCCCTGGGATTTGGGAGGGAAGGTGACTGACTAGGGACAAAGTGAGGGGCGGCGAGAGTTCCCCGTTTCCACAGGCAAGGGCCAGGCAGCTTTGGGCACAGCCGCACTCCCAGCATTCTGGGCCCCGCAGGAACCTTGCGGAATGTGGCTGGTTTGAGGTCATTTTGAACCAGGATCTTGCCCCGGGAGAAGGGGAGGGGGGAGAGGGAGGAGGAGGAGCCGTGACCCTATCAGAAGAACCTGTCTTGGGTGGACCCGGAAGACAGATGCTCAGATGGGTTGCAAGCACCTGCCTGTGGGATGCTCTGCCCAGGGAGGACCTGCAGGGGGGAGACCTCTGGCGGTGAGGCAGGAGGAGGGGGTCTCTGAAGAACCCAGGAAAGTGTCCCTAATGAGGAAGAGCCATTTCCTGGCACCTGAACCCCCTGAGCACACCTGAGCCAGCCGGGTCACCCGCCACCTGTCCCCCTCCCCAAGCTGCAGCCTGCGGAGACCAGAGGCACCTGTGGGGGAGGGGGTGGGAGGCGGCATGTTGGGGGTGAGAGGAGCCCACATGCGAGGTCCCCATATCCAGGTGTTTGCATCTGAGAAAGACTCCGGCCGGGGGAGCGGAGAGGCTTTGAATCGAGCTTAAAGCTTTGCTGTTAGACCAGACGAGTTGGATATCTAAAAAATACGGTGAATCCCAGAGGGACTGGAAAGCTATGAGCTCTGCCAGGGGTCTCACCCAGAAGTAGGAAGGACTGGCCAACAGAACGGGGTGGCCGCTGGTAAAGGGCAAAGGGACTCCTGCCTGCGGCCTGCCTGCCACGCTCCGTGTCCACCCCCTGCCCCCGCCTCCTCGGGCATTCTGTGCTCCCTTGTGCTGTGCCTGCCCTGCGCTCCCTTCCAGCCCCGTCCCAGTCCATCGGGCTCAGGCCCCCAGAACCGCCTCTCCCGGACCTGTGCTTCCCTCCAGACACAGCACATCCTCGTGGTCATGAGCTTGGCTGTCTGGGTCGGCCTGGCTCTGTCCCCCTTCCCTGGCTCTCCTCCTCTCACAGGCCTTTCGTGGCACCACAGGCAGCACAGGCCTGTCCACACCCATTTCACAGACCGAGGAAGGAAGGCTCCGGGGCCTACAGCTCAGCTTCCTGCCTCCGAGTGCAGTGTCTGCAGATCCTGGGGGTCATCAGAAACCCACATGTTCCGGAGAAGCTGGTTCCACTGTGCGCAATGCTAACCCCCTCCCCCCGAACACACATTGGGTGCCCATGGGCGCAGTGCCACGTCTCAAGGAGCCCTCAGCCTGAGGGGAAGTGACAGGTCAGCACAGTGGGTGCTAGGTGAGGGCAGGTGGGGGCCGCGGTGGCCAGTGGGTGTAGGAGGATCCTGGGGTCGAGGAAGGGCCTGAAGAAGGGTGATCTGGGTCCAGGGCAAAGGGAAGGCCCAGGCGGAACTTGGCCGCCTGCTCAGGAGGCAGGAGTGAGAACACAGTATGTGGCATCTGAAAAATTCAATCCCAGGTGTGCACCCTGGGGACCATGGGACCCGGGCGAACTGCTGCCTCTCCGAGTTCCTATTTCCTTCCTGAGAATCAGGGATGATGGTAACATGGGCTCCAGGGTTGCCATGGGGAGGGTCTGGCAGAGTAAGGGGTGTGGGGAGGGGGAAGGACAACCTGATGGTGGAGGCAGAGTAGGAACACCGGCCCCGCCCTGACAGTCCAGAAAGGGGCGGTGTTACTCGGCGACCACTCCTTCCCGGCCTCCTCGCCTGGGCCTGGACTCAGGCACACACACTGCAGCCAACTCCCAGGCCCCCTGCGAGGAAGACACCCGCTTCCTCCGAGCTGGGAACAGATGTCCCCCGCTTCCTGCCGGAGCTGGAGCCGGGAGCAGGGTTGGCTCCTGTTGCTGCTTCCAGAGAAGCAGCAACCCTGGATGGAAATCTCCGGGCTTCCCCAGAGAGGAACGCTCCCCCTTCCTGGCTTCTGCCCCTCCCCTCTGGCCTGGCTCCTAACCCCGCCATCCACTGCTAATGGGCACACGGTTCAGCCCTACCTGAGCCCTCTCCCCCTGGAGGGGCTGTGCTGGCTGAACACATATGGGCGCCTTGGTCTCCATGATGCCCGGCTCTGCTCAGAAATGGGATGGGAGCCCTAGCTGGTTGGCTCCGTGGCTAGAGCGACAGCCGGCACACTCAAGGGTCCCGGGTTCAATTCCGGTCAAGGGCACATGCCTGGGTTGCAGGCTCAATCCCCAGTAGCGGGCATGCAGGAGGCAGCCGATCAATGATTCTCTCTCATCATTGATGTTTCCATCTCTCTCTCCCTCTACCTTCCTCTCTGAAATCAATAAAAAACACGTTAAAAAAGAAAAAGAAATGGGATGGAGGAAGAGACGGCGGAAGGACAGAGCTGTCTTTCACTGGAGGAAGGCACTGTGGACATCTGCAGAATAAAAATAAAGAAGTAAAAAAAAAAGAAAATTAATCTGTACTGAGCCCCTGAGATGCTAAGATCAGTGTGTCACTAGCCAGTTAGCTAGTATAATAAGGAGGGCGGTAGCATGCACTGGGCACCTACTAAGTGCTAGGCCCTGTGCCAGGCCCTGGGAAGACACGGCAGCCCGGGAAGAAATGGTCTCTGCCCCTGGTGCCTGAGAGACCTCCACAGGGCACCTCATTGCTCTTACCTGAGTCGCATCTCACCCCTGTGACGGAGGGACCATCACCCCCTTTTATATCTTTTTTTTTTAAATGAGTTTATTTGAGCCAAACTGACAACACAGGCCGAGGACCAAGCTCTCAAGTGCTCCCAGGCCCGTTTCATAGGTGAGGTGGCTCTGGTCCTGGGCAGCCCGTCTCTGGGTAGAGACTGGACCCACAGGATGGGGAGGTCCAGGAAGGACGCCCCTGGAGAAAGGGGGCTCTTTGACTCACAAGCACACCCCAGAGGGGTTGTCTTCCTTCGCTGGGGGTTTGAGTACCCCACGTGCCTGGGTTGTGGGCTCGGCCCAGCATGCAGGAGGCAGCCGATCAATGATTCCTTCTCATCACTGATGTTTCTCTCTCTCTCTTCCTCTCCCTTCCTCTCTGAAATAAATAAAAAATATATTGGGAAAGAAAAGAAACTCCTTTTTTTAAAAAAAAGAATCAACCCATGAAGGTATAAGTAAGTGGAACAACAAATCTCTCTCTCTTTCTCTCTCTCTCTCAAAATCAATACATGCAAATTTAAAACAAAAAATGACTTTGTAATAGTCTGAAGGCTTTCCCTGCTCAATTCTATTCCCCCCCCCCTTTTTTAATGCATCTCATTTATTGAGTAGATATGCTGTGCCGTGGACTTTCCTAGACGAGGGCGAGGAAAGAATATTACCCCCCTTCTCAGCAGAGGCATAAGGGAACTGAATGGGTAGTGAAGAAGGAGACGGTGAGTGCCCCTCGGGACCCTGAGACCAGCCGCAGTGATAGGGCTGAACCCCCACTTGGAGCTGTCCCCTCAGGAGAGGCCCAGGGGGACCTTGGAGAGCTGCTCCCTGCGGGGGGAGGAGGGGAGAAGTGGGTCTTCACTGTGCAAGGGGTGGACGGTGGCAGCCCTGGAGGGGCACACTCAGCTCCGCTGCCCATGTGGTCAGTAGACACCCTCCCTGCAGGGCCTTCACGACCCCCCCCCCCCGGCTTTTGTTTGCTCACAGAGCCGTTTCAGGTTTGCAGCAATGTTGAGCAGACGTACAGAGATGACACTCCCGTCCCCCTACACACGCACAGCCACCCCCTCTACCAGCATCCGGGACCAGGGGGAACATTTGTTACGACCGATGAACTGACACATCGTCCTCACCCAGAGCCCACAGGCTCCATTAGGGACCCCGCCTGCTGGTGCAGGTGCTGTGGGTCTGGACACGTGTGTAGTGACATGTAGCTACCATTGTGGTATCTTAGAGAATAGTTCACGTCCCTAAAATCCTCTGTGCTCTGCCTACTCATGCCCCCCCACAACCCTCACAACCACTTTTTACTTTATAGGTTTGCCTTTTCTAGAACATCATGGAGTTGGAACCATACAGCATGTAGTCCTTCCAGGCTGGCGTCTTTCACTTCATAATGCGCATTTCCGTTTCCTCCATGTCCTTCTGTGGCTCGATGGCTCACGTCTTTCCAGGACATGTAGTGAGTCCTGGTCCATTGCCTGGATGGGCCACAGTTTATTCACTCACCTACTGAAGAAGATCTCGGTTGCTTCCAAGTCTTGGCAATTGGGAACGGAGCTGCTATAAACAGCTGTGTGCAGGTTTCCGTGTGGACTCACTCCAGCTTTCGAGGGGAAGCCACCTTCTTCTGGGGCAGCTGAGCAGGAAAAGGTGTTTGTGCAAAACTTCCCTGATAGACATTCTCAGCCCCAGAGCTTCCTGGCGGGCCCACCACAGTGTGGTCAGAGCTGCACTGAGGTCTGAGGCTCTCCCTGCCCCGTTCTTCCTCCTCCCCTTTTATCTCTCACAGGCCTCCGCCTCCATCTCAGTGCCTAACCCCACCTCAGTGCTTCCTGGGGGACCCAACTGACAAACCTACCTCTAAAATCAGTCCACAGTCCATCCCCCAGTCTTTTACCTGGAGGTTGATGGCCCCTCCCTGGTCCCCCAGGGCTGTTGCCTCCTGAGAAGTATTCTGGTCCCCCCACCACCAGGGCTGGACGGCGCCCACACGGGAGTTATGGCGGTCCAGGGCCCCAGGCTGAACCTCCCCCATTCAAGTCAAGAATGTGGGCTGGAGGGAGACAGGCCTGGGCTTGGGACTGGCCTGGGTGGGGCGTTGGCCGGTGACTCCCATGAGCCGCAGCCCCTCCCCTCCATCCCAGGAGCATCCACAGCCTCGAGTGCCCTCCCAGCCCTGGGCACCCACTCTGGTCAGGAAACGCCTCCTGGAAAATCGCAGCAGGAGGGCGTGGGACTGTGAAGGAGGGTAGGCTTTAAGTTTTTAATTGCAAAGTTAATTTGCAACAATATATATATATATAGACATTTTTGACAGGAGAAAGTAAAAGGCTCCTCCACCACCCCCACACCACGTCCCACTCCCATTCCTGCTGCTCCTTGCAGTGCTGGCCCACATGCCCGCCAGGGTCTGCCATCCTAATGCAGGCTGGGGGGGGGGGGTCTTCTCTCTCCAGGGTCTGTGTCCCCACAGAGGCAGGGCAGGAACTCTGCTACCCTTTGAGATCACAGGAAGATTTTTTAAATATATATGTATATATTTTATTGATTTCAGAGAGGAAGGGAGGGAGGGAGGGAGGGAGAGAGAGAGAGAGAGAGAGAGAGAGAAGCATCAATGATGAGAGAACCACCGACTGCAGGACCTCCACCGGGGATCCGCTGCAACCTCGGGCATGTGCCCTTGAATGGAATCAAACCCAGGACCCTTCAGTCCTCAGGCTGATGCTCTGTCCACTGAGCCAAACCAGCCAGGACAGGAAGATTTTTTTTTTTTAATGGGAGTGGAGGGGAGTGAACTCTGCTCCCTCAGGAGGTTGGGGATGGGAGATTAGCAAAATCTCAGGTCCCCTGCCCCCCAACACTGGTCTCTTTCTTCCTCTCCCAACACCCGCGGAGGACCGTCCCATAGTGAGTGTCCAGTCCGATGAGCCTGGGCCCCTGTGCTGCTCAGAGGAACCTCTGTGTGACCTTGGGCAGCGGCCTGACCTCAGGGGGCCTCAGTTTCCACATTTTCATTACGAGCATTTCCACGGCGAGGCTTCATTGGGACTGAGGTGTGGCTTGCTCTGGACAGAGCTGGACATGGGGGTGTAATGGGGAGGGGCGACCCGCAAGCGAGCTGCTGGCAACCGGCTTGGGGAGGGGCCCGAGCACTGGAGGGGAAGGGAGGGGAGGGTCGCCCAGCGGTCCCGGCGCGGCCATCAGTCGCTCCCTCTGTGGCCGCGGCAGGAAAAGCTCTCAGCGCCGCCCCCTGCCCCTCGCCGCGCCGCATCCCGGCGGCATCCCCGCCTCGGCGCCCGGCGCGGAAGGGGTGCGGGGCTGGGCCAGGGCTGTCCTGGGGGACCGGCGGGGCGGGGCCGCCGCGCCCGCTCCCCCTCCCCGCCGCCGCCTTCTCCTCGCAACGCCGCCGGGGCTCAGAGCGGCGGCAGCAGCGGCCGCGGCCACATCTCCGGCTCCAGCGCCTCCCGCGCCCTCCCCGGCCCCGCTCGGCCCCGCGCCCCGGGCCCCGCGCCCCGACCCCGCCGCCGCGCCTGCCGGGGCCTCGCGCGCCCCGCCGCCCGCCTCACGCTGAAGTTCCTGGCCGTGCTGCTGGCCGCGGGCATGCTGGCGTTCCTCGGTGCCGTCATCTGCATCATCGCCAGCGTGCCCCTGGCGGCCAGCCGGGCGCGGGCGCTGCCCGCGGGCGCCGACAACGCCTCGGGCGCCGCCGCCGCGTCCCCGGGCCCGCAGCGCAGCCTGAGCGCCCTGCACGGCGCGGGCGGCTCGGCCGGGCCCCCTGCGCTGCCCGGGGCGCCGGCGGCCAGCGCGCACCCGCTGCCGCCGCTGCCGCTCTTCGGCCGCTTCCTGTGCACCCCGCTGGCCGCCGCCTGCCCGTCGGGGGACGCGCAGGGCGACGGGGCGCCGGGCGAGCGCGAGGAGCTGCTGCTGCTGCAGAGCGCGGCCGAGCAGCTGCGCCAGACGGCGCTGCAGCAGGAGGCGCGCATCCGCGCCGACCAGGACATCATCCGCGAGCTCACGGGCAAGCTGGGCCGCTGCGAGAGCGGCCTCCAGGACGCCGGGCCGCGCCGCGACACCATGGCCGACGGGCCCGGGGACTCGCCCGTGCTCTTCCTGGAGCTGGAGGACGCGGTCCGCGCCCTCCGGGACCGCATCGACCGCATCGAGGTGAGCGCCACGCCCCGCGCCCGGCTGTCGGGGAGCAGGCGGGGTGGGAGGGGCCCGAGGGCGGCCGGGGTTCTGGCCGCCGCTGCCGCCGGGCTGAGTGAGGGACCCTGGGGAGACCGCGTGCCGGTATGCGACCCTCAGGTCTCCCATCTCCCAGGGGAGGGCGGTTCCTTCCCCGCAGGCGAGAAGGAAGCATCCCCTTAGGGCACGTGGGTCTGTGGCTGGCACTGTGACCGAGGCTGTAAGCCTCAGTTCATGCATCTGTAAAGTGGGTATAACAGCGTCCACTTGCAGTGCGGAGTGATGAAACCGTAGGTGTGTAAACACGTGTGGCACGTACTAGGGCCCCATTAAAAGTCCGCTTCAGTTTCTTCTTTCAGACAAAGCCGCCCAGCCCCCCTCACTCCCAGTGGTCAGGACATAGCGCTCGGAATCCCCCTCTCCTGCCCAAGAGGGAGGAACAGAGTGTCCCATAAGCCAGACCCCCACCTGGGCTGTACCTGGGACCTAACCTAAGGGCAGGCGTTGGGATGGTGCCCTCCCAGCCAGGACACCTGGAAGCTGGCAGCTCCGGGGTGGAGAATGGGGTTCCTCCTCTCCCACTCGCCTTTCTGACATTCCTGGCTCAGGCTGGGACCAGATGCCAGAGATCTGACCCATAGCCCTCTGTTGGCAGTCACGTGATCCTGGACCAGTCTATCTCCCCCTAGCTCGCTGTGAGGGCCTCCAGAGGGGGAACTGGGCGGATCGGACAGACAGCTGGGAGACACTGACCATCCCAGCAGGTCAGGCGCAGGGAAGGGTATTAGTAACAAAATTGGATCTGTGAAAGGAGAGAGAGAGGCCAAAGCCCCTTTATTCCTCCCTCCAAACCAATGTCCCAGCAAAGGCAGAGAGGAGAGAGGCTGGAAGGGAGGAAACGCAGGGACCCCCCTCGCCGCGGCTCTCGGGTAAATCTCTGGCTCAGCAGCACAGGTGATGGCACCTGGAAGGTTGGCCATGCCCATGGTGAGGGACCCTCCAGAAAGTCTGTGTTGGTGTCAGCACCCACCCCACAGGGTGTCAGAGTGCAGCCAGGGAGCTGTCACAGACAACCCTCTCTTACCGATGAGAAGCGTGGGTCTCAGAGACCTCCTAAGGTGAGCGACAGAGGCAGGAGGAAAGCCCGGGTGGGAGTGGGGGGCCAGCATCCCCTTTTCCCACTCCAGCTCGGGGGGATTTGTAGGATGAGAACCAAGAGCAAGGAATAATAATAACATTAATAATAACCTATCTGTATAAACGGGGAATATGCTAATTAGCTGGGCGTCAGGACGGCTCAAGAGGAGCTGCATGCACAGATGGGCAGGAGGGGACTGCATGCCGCCCCCACCCCAGCGGCCTCAGGGAGGCTGGGGGTGGGCCAGAGTGGAGAAACAACACACGGAGAGGCTGGGGGGGTGGTGTGGGCTGGAGCGGGGAGACAACACACAGGAGCGCCTACCCCCACCCCAGCAGCCACAACACAGCAGCCAGTGCTATGGGGGTCAGGCGGCGGTCCTGGCCCCCCTCAGGGTGCCTCCTCATGCGATTTCAATCGCACAGTGGGCCTCTAGTAATAATAATAAAACGCTGAAAGTCAGCAGTGAAGGGGACTCTCAGTTTTCTCACCTGTATAATGGGGACAATAATAGCACCCACAGTCACTGGGGTGTTATGAAGAATAAGTGAGATCATCTCCGTGAAGGACCCAGAACAATGTCGTCGGAGTGACAGCTATTTTTAACACTAAGCGATCACATTTCTAACTTTTTAAATGGCCAAAAATAAAAATGGGAACAAACCCTCCTTTTAGGAATAGATTCTATTAATGTAAAAAATCCTCGGTTTTCAAATAACTTCCTCTTGCCTGCCCTAGCCCCTGCCCCACACCCAGATGGCACCGTGGCTCCGCCCACGTCTGCGGCTGGCAAGGCTGGGCTCGCTGGACCTGTCCCCCAGCACCTGTGCATGTGGCAGGGTGGGCCCTCCTTAGCCTGCGGAGGTTGGGGCTGTCCTGGTGGCTGGGATTTGGCGCTGGCTTCCCTACCCCCACCCCGCCTGCTTTCTGAGTGCGGTGGACATGGCGGGAGAGGCCGGGGCCGCCTGCCCACCCGATCCTGCAGAGCCCGGCTGCAGGGGTCTTTGGGAGGAGCTGGGGTCTGCAGTCAGGCTGTTGGTCTCAGCTGGACCGTCCACCTGTCCGACACTGTTTAGTTCCTCTGTTCTCTTTTCCTCCAACATCCTCAAAAGGGTGCCTTCAGCGTTGAGGGTCTACTTCCTCACCACACATCTCTTCCCCCGCGGCGCGTGGCGGCATCGCTGAAGCTGAGACACTGAACAAAACGCTTCAGGCCTTGTCTTGCTGGACCCCTCTCCGACCTCTGACCCCACTGATCATTTCCTCCTACAGATGTCCATGGCCTTGTCTGCTAGACACCGCCTCTCCTCCCCTCTGCCTTCCCGTGCCCTGTCGAGTTCTCCTCCTTCAACATCTGCGGCTCTCAGCTCACTTTCCCTGGGTGAGCTCAGCCACACCCAGCCTCCAACATCCACTCCGCTGTGATGCCCCAAACCAGCTTCCTCTCCAGCCCAGGTTTCCCTCCTGAGCTCCAGATCAGGGATCCAACTGCTCCCCCAGCTCTTCCCTCTGGGTGTCCCACCAGCCACTGACCCTCTGTCCCCACCTGAACAAAGGGTCCTTTGCTTCTCAGGTGTGCTCTGAGAAGGCATGCTGGGGTCCTCCCGCCCTCCTCCTCCCACTGGGCAGCCTGTCACTGTCTCTCTCCTCCAGGCACATCCTCCCACCCATCCCCCTTCAGACAGCCCCAGGGGTCCCCCTTAAGGCCACCATGGGGCCCCCTGTGGTGCAAACTCCCCAGCCTGCATCCAGGCTGACATTTGGGATCTGGCTCGTCTCCCAGTTCCTTCTTTCCTCTGTCTAGGTACCCACCCATCCCCATCCTCCCCCCCCCCAGCATATCCATCCTTATCATTTAAGAGTGTTCTGAGACACCTCTTCCCAGAGGCCCTCCTTGATCACACTCTGCCCATGTCATCCCCACCCCACCAGGCCAAATACCAAAGGAGAGGGAAGGTCACGCTGGCCCAGCCTCTCTCTCCAGGCCTCAAGTGGGAGCCCCGTGTGAGGGCTTGGGAGAAACTGTTTGTCTTCGTGCTTTTATTTTTGTTGTTATTGCTGTTGCTGTTAATGGAAAAATGTCAAAAGCATTTTTTGGGGGGGGAGGGAATCACATTTAATCCCCCCATTTCGTGTGTTTTGCAGCTTCCTCTCGGTCCTTTATCCCAGTGCAGGCGCTGTTCCTGAGCTGCCAGCACTGCCGGTAATTACCACTTAGTGACGCCATCATATCCGGGGTCCGTCGCGGGCTCTGCCATCCCTCAGTCCCTTGAGCATCTCTTTTGTTGCTGGGAATGTTGGTGGTTTCTAATTATTTTTCTTCTAGATGCTCAAGGCAGGGTCCGTGTCGGGCAGATAGCTGTGTTTTTTCTCTGTGAGTCTGCTGAATGATTGCTGTAGGCTGAATTCCCAGGAGCGGCATTACTGGGTCAGAGGATATTGACTGTTTGTGGCCAAGAGCCACTCTCCAGAAGGGCTGGGCCGTTTATGTGGCAACCGGCCAGGGACGCATGCCCCGGGGTTCCATGTCTGCACTAATCTTGTCTGTGAGAGGAAGCTTCAGGATTGATGTCAGCAGGAATTCTTTGACACACACCACATCCTTCGCCCAGCCTAGCAAGCTGGCCGCCTCCTTCCGTCTTGGAGCAGGAGTCACAGAAGAACCTAGACTTAAACAACAGGTAGCAGGCACTGTACATGCTCACTTCGTCCTCATCCAGTCTCTACGAGGGAGGTGCTGGTCTAGCCCTTTTCACAGATGAAGAAACCAAGGTTCCGAGAGGTTAAGAAACCGGCCCAGTGTCACACAGCAGTGGCACCTGGATTTGACCCTGTCATTGGCCCCAGCACCCTTGTTCTTCATCATTAACTCTAGACCCATCTAGAGGGGTCAGACCTCACTGCCTTTAGGAGAGTGAGAAAGACAGGATTTGATCCTGCCCTTGCTGGGTGGTGCCCTGGCCATTTCTGCCTCTGAGCACTCAGAGCAAGAGTGATGAGGGTCACTCTCAAAGGCTGTCCTGCTGGCAGGATCATCAGGAGGGTCGTGTGAGAGCCTCAGTGGTAATGAGAACGAGAAGTGACATTGATGGGGCACTGACTGCATGTGTATGAGCTTATGCAGTCGTCAGCCGACGGAGCAGGCTGTACACACTCCTCACGTAGGAAAGGAAGCAGAGGCTCAGAGAAACTGAAGGAACCGGAGGCAGGCAATCCCCACCCCCGCTTAGGTTTCCTCTCTGTCAAATGATACCGTGGGCCAGAGGCTCCCTGAACACCTTTCGCCTGTAAACTGTCTCCGCAGTCGGAAGCCCAGGTGGCATGAAGCCGAGAGATGCTTGCTTGCAACTTTAGGAGAATCACTTTTCCTCTTTGGGCCTCAGTTTTTCCATCTTTAAAATGGGTAGAAGGAGGGGCTAGGCTTGGTCCAGGCCCTCTGGTCTTTAAATGATGAGTTCTTAGGTATATGCACCCAGACTAGGAGTTGGGGTGAGGGGTGCGTA
>PVJC01011070.1:0-42339 GCA_004026665.1 Murina feae
CTCAGAAACAGAAAAATTAATCAAATGTCCTATTTCAGCTTTGCCAGCAACAGCAGGGCACAGCTGACTGCAGAACTGATTAGTTACTTATTAAATAAGAACAGTGGTGACAGTTTCAAAATATCAAATTAGCCTAACAGAGCTCCCAGAACAATGGAAAAACCTAAGCACAGCATGGGCTGTAGACACAGAGGGGTCCAGGGCCACCTATAAAAAGTGGAAATGATATTGCTGGTACCGCTTCTGCAATACTCACGAGCTTTAAGTTACCCTGCTTGTTCTGCTTTCTGTGTTCTTCTCCTTTTGGTAAATTTACCCACTTGTTCTGAGATGATACCCAAGGAGTAACGGATCCTCAGGACCTGGTCCAAAAATGCTTCTCCATTTGGCACAGATTTGGCTACTGAGAAACTGGAGATGCACCCAATCTTGACCAAAAGTACTAAGCCATTGTTGAGTAGCATCGCCAGACGATGTGACAAGCCTGTTTTTATCAGAGGAGTACACAAAAGTTTTCAATAGAACCAATTATATAGCCTACTGATGTCCTACATGTACCTTAATGACAGGCAACAAACCATCGACAACATTGGATTGGTTGTTTCCTGAGGTTAAGGAACATGAGCTTAGGATCTGTGTAGCTAGCTGCCTTGCTTGTGAGATGAGAATCCATCTATGTAGCATGCTGCCTGTGCACTCTGAACTCAGAGTACTGGCATTCAATTTTAACAGGAGACTCTTCAAGAGATAGTATACATCGCTTTCGCTAGAGCAGTGGTTCTCAACCTTCTGGCCCTTTAAATACAGTTCCTCATGTTGGGACCCCAACCATAAAATTACTTTCATTGCTACCTTCATAACTGTAATGTTGCTACTGCTATGAATCATAAGGTAAATATCTGATATGCAGGATGGTCTTAGGTGACCCCTGTGAAAGGGTCCTTCGACCACCAAAGGGGTCGCGACTCACAGGGTGAGAACTACTCCTGTAGAGCAAGCGTGTCAAACTCAGAGGCTGACACGGGCCAAATAGGCATGCTCTAGAGCTCAGCATCATCCCAGTCTTGGGGCTAACTGTGTAATGCCTAATGCCTCCCTCTTACCCTCCCTAGTTTTCCATGTGAGCATCATGGAGAATCAACACCTGTCTGCTGGCACCAAGGTGAGTCTGACAAGGCAAACAAACAAACAAACGCAACCAAACAACCCAGCAGCCTGAATTAAAGAGAAAGTGTCAAGTCAAATTCCTCTCTGTAATTCCTCCAAATGGTTGCGTCATTTTATGATGAATCCATCTCCAGGTTCCCACATGCCCTGCAAGAGGTTGGATGTCTTTTCCAAAGCTTTTTGTCCGTGTAAGGTGTTCATTAAGGATCTAGGTTTGGAAAATAAAGGCTGTTTATATCTCAAATGACCTCCTAGTCCAGCCCTTCTCCACAACCAATTGCCATGATTTTGGGTGTGTCTGCTCTTGAATACCCTTGACACCCGTCTGTTATGAAGATGAATTAGTCATTTACGTAGCAATCAACTTCCCTGGTTTAGCCAAAGTGCATTCGTTCCTCTTCAGGACTGTTAAGCTGGGAATGAGCTTTCAAGGTAATGCACAATGCAATCACTACCGCTTTGGAGATTCCAGGCATCTGAACATTTTGTATTCAGCAATGAAAACTTACTTTCTAAAACAAGAGGCATAGAAAGAAGGAAGGAGGATGGATGAGGAGAGAACGTCAATAAAGACCTAGAGACTCGATTAAGAGTTTAGATAGCCACCAGCTTTCATTAGCTCCAACTTCGACTCACAAGGCTGAGGTCAGAGAGTGGTCAATGCAGGCATATAGGGAAGGTGGAGGAATCACATCAGGTCTTGGATACTAGAAGCATCGCGTCTCCTAAATGAGTAAACAAGGGACAACTGGCCTTAATGCTGGGAAAAATCAGAGTTTATTCCAGGGAAAGGACACATTTCTCGGCAACTCTAGTCAGACTGAGGGAATCTCCCACTGCTACATGGCATGTCAGGCTTACCATTAAAAATCTTGCAAGTGACCTTTCCCTCTCTTCATCCACACATATCCGATCCTCAGAGAAAGAAAGGTTTGTTGTCCATCCCTGACTTAGAAAAAGGCATAACCTGAGGTCATTGGAATTTGTATTTAGTAACAAAGTTTGAAATAGCATCCATTTTTAAAGATTTTTAAATTGATAAAGAGAGAGAAACATAAATGTGAGAGAGAAACATTAACTGGTTGCCTCCAGGAATTGAGCCCAGCAACCTTTTGGTTCATAGGATGATGCCCATCCAACTGAGCCACAATGGTCAAGGCCGTGTCAAATTTTTAATGTGATCTTTGTTCACTAGGAAAGGAAATATATACTAGGCATCAGAATTTGCCCAGTGCGTTGCCATACATTGTTCTAGAATGTGCACTGAGCAGTATCCTTGGGCAAATATAGTTGCTGTCTTAGAGCTACATAAATGGAAGCTCAAGGGGACGAGCACTTTGATTTAAATAATCCAGCTGTTGTCACTTCATAGCCATCTTTCGATTTTTTAAGAAAATATCATTTTTAAATTACACTTTACATTTAATATTATTTTGTATTAGTTTCAGGTGTACAGCACAGTCAGATTGACCACAGAAACTGTGAGATAATGGTTGTCATTTTAAGCCTCATTTTCGTTAAGCAGCAAAGAATAACTAAAACATACTCCCAGAACACTGACCACCAACAATATTCCAGCAAGGCAAGATATCTAACTCCTTCTCTCTGGTAAAATGATGACCATGAGAGAAAATAAAATATATCATGACTTACAGTCAGTGGGGTTCCTCACAAAATTCTAAGATACTCCCCAAGCATTCCAAGATGAAGTCTACCTCTCGTCAAGACCTGCCTGTGCCTATAGAGCTTCTAACAACACTTTAACTTTTCACTCTTAGTGGCAGTGACAACCAAGATCAAGATAAAACAAAACTAAAAATTCTAATATAGCAAAGAAAATGTACAAAAGAAGTTAGATGCAAGAGAGAGTATAGAGATAAAAAAAAAAACCCAAAACCAAAAAAACCACTTCACCAGAATCACTAATGTACCTACAAGGATACTTAAAAATTTAAAAGATAGTGTAGTCATAAAATCAGAACAAATGCTATAAAAAGGAGCATTAATAGAATAAATAATCTTAGAAATGGAGAATATGAAAGATACTAAGTCTTTACAGAGGTATTAAAAATGAAGCCAAGTTTTTCAGAAAACTAATAAAAAAGACAAAGTTGAAGTTATAAAAGAGGGAAAAGTTAAATTAAAGCATCAGGCTAAGATTAATAGTAATTCCAGAAAGCCAGAGAATTGAGAAAATTATCCAATTTAAAAAATAATTTGAAAGAGGCACTAAGCAACCAAAACATTAAATACTAAAAGACCCACATCGTAAAAAAATTATAAAAGAAAAGCCTGTATCACAAAATATGAGGACACCATGAATAAATACAAAAACCTTAAAAATCAGAGACAAGGAAATTATGTACAACAGGTCAAGAATAAAAATCATCAGTTTTCTCACACCATCATTTAGTTCGAGTACACAATGGAAAAATTATTTGATAATTCTCAAAGAAAATTACTGCTAACTAGAATTTCTCTCCAGAAAACACACACACACACACACACACACACACACAATCAGTTTGTTGAGAAGGAAATGAATGTGGTAAAATGTAGACCACTTTGAAGCAGTTTAAGTGTGAGAGGCACCTCTGCAGGGCTGACAGAGGGGTACGTGTTTGTGAGAGATCAACAGTACCAATATTTCAAGACCCTCTCTCATTCTAGACCCACAATCAGGTTACCTTTCCCGATCCCTCAGAATTTAGACATGGCCATCCGACTCCTTTGGCCATAACATGGAAAAGGAAGTGGCGTATGTCACTTCCAGGCAGAATCACTTAGAACTGTTGCACAAAGCTCCATACCCACCATCTTCTCTTCGTCTACAGCATTAAGTGCCGATGACTTGAATTAAAGTGGTAGAGCCTTTATTATCCACCGTCTCTGAAGGAATAGGATGAGTGGAGCGTTGGGACTACTCACAATGGACATGTGGAGTGGGTAGGAAGTTACAACCTGTTTGTCTTCAGACATTAAAATTTTTTAGCTGTATTTCGAAGCATAGCTTAGCCGTCTTGATAGATGAGGTGTGTGGTCTGTGTTACCTGTGTTTACTATGGCAGATACTTTTATATGGTTGTATGATCTGAAAGTGAACCTGAAGAGGCAGAGGTAGAAAAACAAATAATAAAGATAGAAAAGAAGGAGTGGTTGAAGGATCACAGACTAATGGGAGGGTTAACTTTCAGCAGAAAGAGAGCTGCCTCTTCTTTTGCAATAGAAGAGAATGTGTTCAGGTGGATTGTGAGTGAATATATGATAAAAAATATGAGGTCAGGACTCTTTTCCTAGGTTCTGTCTCCTGGTAAGTGTGAAATGAGTCTATTTTGTGTACATTGTTGAAATTATTAAGGAGTGGGGATGTTGGAATGATAATGTATCAGGTTAGATGGGGAAAAAGTCACTGTGTTCATGCTAGGAAAACATAATTTTATTTTTAGGAAATTAATGGTTTATGCTGGCGATCTTCAACCTTTTTCCCATGGCACACATAAACTAATTACACCAAAAAAAATCCTATATAATAAAAAGGTAATATGCAAATTGACCCTAACTATGACACACCCTGACCACCATGGGGCAGACACTCAACACAGGAGCTTCTCCCTGGTGGTCATTGCGCTTCCACAGGAGAGCGCTGCTCAGCCGGAAGCCAGCTCATGGCTGGCCAGCACAGTGGCAGTGGTGGGAGCCTCTCCTGCCTCCATGGCAGTGCTAGGGATGTCCGACTAATGGCTTAGGCCTGCTCCCCCTAGGGAGCAGGCCTAAGCCATTAGTCGGACATCCCCTGAGGGTTCCTGGGCTGCCAGAGGGATGTCTGATTGCCAGCTTAGGCCTAATCCCCCAGGGAATGGGCCTAAGCTGACAGGTGGACCTCCCCTGAGGGGTCCAGGACTGTGAAAGGGTGAATGCCCAGCTGAGGAACCCCCTCCAGCCCCCATGAGTGCAGGGCCTCTAGTATAGAGATAGAGATAGAGATAGAGATAGAGATAGAGATAGATATATATAGCCAATCTGACAAATATAGCTTTAATTTTTACTCATTTCACACCAGGTGGCTATTGTGTTGGCTGTTGGCATTTTTTTTTTTACCTGATAATCTAAGGGAAAAGAGGTCAGTGCTCCTGACTAAAGTCAGGCAATGCATGCTTTGAAAATCCTTGTGGCACACCAGTTGAAAAATATTGTAAATGCGGAGAGAATGAAGGAAGGTCAAGTGACCACATGAAAAAAACCTCAGCCTTCTGTTACAAAACAGCTTTTCAAGAGATAGTGTAAAAATGGCAGGAAGCCTCAGTAGCATTTAAAAAGATATACAATTATCTAAGTCTGCGTGAATAAAGTGAGTGGTTAAGAAATTACTGCAAATTCTGTATTTTACTATACCTCTCCCAGCAGTTGCCTCCATGGAATAAAGGCTGTCTGGTCCTCTCCATTCACCTCACTGGATTGCCTTTCACTGGCAGTTACTGAGTGGCCAGAATTACACAGGAAAGGAGGTTCTGGGAAATATAGTTTCCTGTGGCAACTCAGTAAACATCTGTAAAGAGGATATGTTGACTATAAGATAATCAGTATGCTATAAGGAGCATTAATAGAATAAATAATCTTAGAAATGGAGAATATGAAACATGTGGAAGCCTCCCGTGTCTTTAAAGCATCTTTCTACATTTTTGTAGTTTCTTAGAGTGTAAATCCTGCTTTAGCAGGTGCAGATTGCCCCTTAAAAACTACATCTCCCAGCTTCCCTTGCTGTCAGGGATGGGGTATATGCTTTGAAGTCAGACATACTTTGAGAGACTGGTTTGGAATAGAGTTAAGTGAGGAAGGGGGCGGGGCACAGAGCATTTGTTTTTCCCACCCAGATAATAGCAGAAGCAGCCCAGTTCTGGGCTCAGCTGAGTTTATACACTTTTGTTTTGAAGAGGCAGCAAACTCCTTTGGTTTTCTAGGCTCACAGTGTGACCCTGGAAGTCATTCCTGAACCTCAGCCTAGAATCTGTCCTTCAACCCTACCAACAACTCAACAATATTTCTACACTTAGTATGCCCTTTCTACTTCAATATGGCTGTGTTTTTAGATGCCTTTAACTGAGAACGTGGGCCAGTATTCTGTAACTGGAGAGATTGCTGAAGGCGTTGAAAATTGCTGTCGAGATGAAAGAGGGAGATGATTAAGAAGATCTAGAGAGGGAGACGAGCTGATGTTGTATCGAGTTGTTCTGTTGACAGTGACCCAGTCTGTGTTATTTTTTCTCTGGAAGTTCTTAGCAGCTTGGGTTATGGAGTAGAGAAGACAGATGTTTGCGTTTTCACCAGACTTGTCTTGACTTTGCAGTTGAAAGAATTAAGAACTGGATAGTTGATCCAGAGCCCCAGGCAAAGAAGTAATGGAAATGAGAATTGGAACCATGTACATGAAAGGCCACACATGCTAATACGTCTCTGGAGATGGTATTTTCTCTCTTAGAACCTTTAATTTTCTTCACTTGAGAACTGAAAGCCACTCCGCAGAAAATAATTCTTTGTCTCAATGATCAAGTTAACACCAGTTGACAACTGCTGCCCCATATGTGTTTAACATCAAGATTTTTAATGTGTTTCAAATTTATTTACTGCTTAAATGTTTCTTTTTGTATTGAAATAATTGCAGAACTTTATCAAAAATTATCTGATCTCTCCACCTGTGCAGCATCTGTGAAAGCGGGTATCATTGTTTAGAAAGTTGCTAATAGAAAATATAATTGGACTTCTGGGTTAGGAAACTCAAGAGCTAACGTCCACAAAGGAGATCCAACAAATATAAATAAACAATGACATCACAGTATCACTCCCGTATTGTATTTGAACTAGAATATTTTTCAAGAAGATATTTAAAAAGAGGAAATGTGGAAGCTAAAGAATTATCTCTAAAATACACCTTTTATAGTCATTCCCATTTCCTCGATCCTCATTCTCTGGCTTTCCTACATTTATACATTCACAAACATTATTCCTTAGGTGTTTCTAGGGGATGAGGAGGTAGTGGTAAACAATAAGAAAAAGGTTTCTACTTCGGTTAGATTTGCAGTTTATGGGAGAAACTGGCACTTAACCAAGGATTAAATCCGTAAAACATTCCAAATTGCTAAAGAGTGCTGAAAGAAAATAAAATCAGCGCAAGACAGCACATAAGCAGCATGATGCCTAGAATTTCGGAATGAAGAAGCTCTTTCTGAGAAATTTATAGACTTGCTAAAGCCTGAAAAATGAATGGGGATTAGCCATTTAAAGAATGAATTTCACTTCATTCTAGACAGAGGAAACCCCAGTGAAAAGGTCCTAAGGCAAGAAAATGACATTTAAGTCCCTACACAAAAGCAATAATTGGAGAAAAAATTCAAACATGTCGTATTTTGACATTATCAGAAACCACATTGCTGTAATACACACACATACGTGTGGACACACACATGCACACACAGGCACACACATTCTTGGGCTTGCCTTGTTATGACTGCTAAGAGCTCTCTTATGCTGGTACATTTGGAGAGAACAGATTTCAAAATCTCTGTTTCAGGCCCAAGAATAAATATTTTTAAAACTTGAGAGAGAGAGAGAGAGAGAGAGAGACAGACAGACAGACAGACAGACTATGCTGAGCTCTGGATATGAGGAAATTGGATTTGCCAAGACAATGCATTTTGCATGCGCTGTTTTGGGCCTGGCCACCTGGTGGGTAAGCTTTTATGTCTCCTTTGCTGGGTGGGAGCCATCTGCGTGCTTGCTTCACTTCATTTCAGATCTGCCTGGCCTGGGATAAACCTTCTTTCTCCAGCCCCAGGTTTTCTAACCTGGCAATGTTGCTTCAAATGGCTACAAAGGATTTGAGAGCTTTCTAAGCCTCGCTTAAGAAAGTCCATTATGCATAGACTTCAGCTCTGCAGCCATGGATTGACTTGCCAGGAGAAGCACATTGGGCTTTTAGTGCATAAACAAGAGAAATAAAACACCCTGATATGACTGAAAAAAAAGGGGGCAAACCTAGAGGATCCATTATGAAATTACTGATACACATTTAGACAAACAAGGAGGCCTGTGACATCTGCCAGTGAATTATAATTGATGACAAAGGAAAATAGAAATATCACCACGTGCTGTTGTTTCTAAAGCCAGGGGGTGGGGGTGGGAGGTGGGAATGAGAGGATGTGGAAGAACAAGGTAAACAAACAAACTGCGCTCAACTCAGAGACCAGGAGAGAGGCGGACTGTTCATTTTATGTAAGTCTTTGAAGAATGGTCCTAGCAATGCTAATTTTGCCATTTTCAGATGTAATCAATGGAGCAAAAGAAAACCCCCCAAAGCCAGCCCAGCCTTGTGGTTTGGATAATGCCCATTGTGTGGTTCATTAACTGTGTGTCTCATTCCTCGTCTGTCCCTGCCCCCTCCCTGCCCCCTCAAAGTTCCAGGAGGCTCCGGTGCTCTGTGCAGAGGAACTGGGACATGCTTCTCTGGAGCACAGCGTAGGGCCGGGCTCTTCACCCCGACAAACCCAGCACCTCCTTTTTATCACAGGCATTTGCAAGACCCCTTTACTCTGGTGGAACGCAGCCCTTCATGTGCACACACAAGTGCATGCTTCATTTCCGGTGTAGTTAGGGAGGAAGGACTTGGCAGAAAGAGACCAGGCTGGGGGCGGGGGGATCACCAATACCTTGAAAGCCTGGGGAATGGTACAAAACATAAATGAGATGGAACTGCAATATAATAATGTACTGAGTATAAAACAAAGTCAAAAATAAAAATACCTTATAATAAAGCAATACATATTGTAATATGTAAATGTTCAGATGTGATGACATTAATGGCTTAAAAAGAGAAGCTGGCTTCTCTACATCGAAGTGGTCTGCAGGAAGTAGCTCCAAGTACTAGAGAGTACAGGTGTGTGGCAGGTGATTCAGTTACTTCAAGTAGCATTGCTGTCGGCCACACCACGTTCCAAAACACTGAATAATTCTTTTAGAAACTTTGGAACAAAAGTAAGGGTAATATTTCTTTGATTTACATAGTAATTGTGTTCCAGGGAAATTCAATATATATTAAAACTGCAAGAAATCCTTTTTTATTTTTATGTAAAATTGAATTAGAGTCTAATGCCAGATGATTATAAGTTGTTTTTCCTCCTATGCTCTATAATTATAACCCTCCATGGTGAAAACGAGTATCTTAGGAGTGAGGTGAGGGGGGAAGGTGGTCTGTGTTCATTCCGGACTTTCTCCCTGATCTCAATACTCAAGCTTCCAGATTCCCGCCCAAGTATGTTTACCTGGAAGTCTACAAGGGCAGCTCAAACTTAAACATGGAAAGTATTCTCTCGACCTTCACTTTTCTTCGTCTCAGTGGAGGTCATCTTGGTTACTTAGGCCAACACTTCAGAAGCTCTGGCTTCATTCTTTCTGTTTGCCCTCCATCCAGTCCACCAGGAAATCCCGTAGGTTCTGCTTCCAAAACTACCCAGATTCCACCAGTTTTTCTATCACCCTGGTCCATGAGCTAAGAGCATTCACTTGCACTACTTCAGCACTCTCCTGACCTGCCCCCATTTATCCCTCCTGTCCCTCTAGAGAGGTATGAGAGCAGAGCAGCCAATGAGCCTTTTAATCTGAAGTCTGCTCAGGGTTCCTCAACATTCTCAGAGGCTCCCATCTCCTCAGAGTCCCAGTCTAAGCTCTCACCGTCTGTCCCCTGCCTCCTCCCTTCCCTCTCTCATTTGACCTTCAATCTCCCTTCACCGCCATGCCCCAGCCACCAGGTTCCTGGTTGCCCCTCAAACACACCAGGCACACTGCCTCCACTGGGCTTTGTTTGCACGGCGCAGGCCTCATGTCCTCTTCCCCTTCAGTGTTCTGCTCAGGTAACACCTCTCATTGTGTCTTGAAGGGCTGAGGAGGAAGGACATGCCTCTACCAACATTCTCCTGAAACCTTGGAAATGGCAGAGAACCAGCGAGGAGTGCTGTGTGACTGTGGTCGAGGGCGAGACAGAGAAATCGTTCTGAAGCTGCTACTGTGAGACACTCGGAAGGGTAATGAATCCTGGGTGAGGAGGAGTTTTAGACTTTTATCCTGTCGTTAATGGGACATTGCAGAAGCTTTCTGAGCAGGGCGTGAAATAATTCCCAAAAGTCCCCCTGGATCAATATAGGGGGGTGGGGGTGGGGGTCACTGGAGGGAGAGCTGGATATTGAACAGCTAAGCCACAGCTACTCCAGTACGAAGTGCAACGTATCAGGGCTCTAATACAGAAAAAGAAACGTTGAGCTTGTTTGGAGATAATATCCCCCCCAAAATGCATCATAAAATATATCAACCAGGTTGAATCGGATGAAAGCGGTATTTGCTCAGGTAACATCTCAGTGAGGCGTTCCCCAAGCATCACATTCATTTAGTCAGCAAGCCTTTTTCTACTGTTGTGTTGTTGTGTTACATACTAGTGAAACCCCCAGACCCTCCCCCCTTCTCTGCTTTATTTTCTCCATTGCATTTGCTGCAAACGGAAATACTATAGACCAGAGATCCACCAACTTTTTCTGTGAAGGCTGGATAGTAAACATTTGGAAGCTTGCAGGCCAAATAGTCTCTGTGGCAGCTGCTCTGCCACTGTAGCATGAAACCAGTGATAAACAATATTTAATACATGGGAGTGACTGCGCACCAATAAAACTTTCTTTCCAAAAACAGGTAACGGGCCTGCTACCTGTTTGGAGCAGGGGTCAGACATTTGCTACATGCGCCTGATCCCTGCTCCATGTGAGGATACTTTGCTGTTTTTCTTATTTGTTTGGATATTGTCTGTAGCCCCTTCTAGAATGTGAGGACGATGAAGATAGAGATTTTGGTCTGTTTTGTTCAGTACTGGGTCCCTAGTCTTCAAAACAGTATGGGTGCCTAGTCAGCATAAGGTGGCTTCTGTACAGCTCCAGTTACCAGATATCAGGTGTGACCACCAAAGTTGAAATGCATCCTACAGTCTTTCTATCCACTCTCTTATAGTTCTTAATGTTTACCACAATATGCATGCAGATACGTGCCCTAAAGAGTAAGTATCGGCTCTCCATGGCCGACAGATGAAATTTGAACTTCCTGGCCCGGTACACAAAGTGCTGATTTGAAGATACCCATGAGCTGTATGGAGTGACCTAGAGAAGGTTCTCGGCTTCGTATTTTTAAGGATTAGGAGTGCGATTGTGAGGACAACAAAACAAACGGAGTCAAGCTAACTCAACTCAAAAGGGACCTATGAACAAACTGGAATATTGATACGTTAACACTTTGTAATGGGCATTTCCCCGCCAAATCGCGTGCTTCACTGTGTGGCAGCGTTCGAAACACTTTCCTTTGTGCAGGGGGACATTACAAAACTTGCACATGTACTGCGTTTCACTGCGTAGTTTATGAGCGGCACACACACGACAACGACGTAAAACATTTTTATTTTTGCCGGTTCCAGCTAGAGGTTCCAAGGTATGTTTCCTCATGTCCATTGACAGTCTCCCTGGTGGATCCGATTTTACTCGTTTCCCGCAAAAAAATGTTAATTTACATGAGAAAAACGTCTATTAGGTGGACTGTTTTATGCGCAGGTGCACCCCAGGCTCCAAGAAGAGAACGCAACTGCTTTCTGCGCAGTGTATCCCCTCCCTGTCATGGAATATGTATGAAAGAAAAATTCATAATTCTAAAATTTCACAGGAAAAAATATGGTGTGTTGCAAAATTAATTGCTCCGTTGGTCTAGGCATAAAAGGATACTGACTTCCTTGGAATTAAGGTCCTCCAAGAGTTCCTAATCTAAACAGCTCTGCTTTCTTTTCTGTATAGTATATTGAATTTATGCATGGACTGTTCCTGGGAAAAATGGGATTTCATTGTTATGAAAAATGAAACTCACTGAATTTCTTAGTTTGATTGTAGTACTAACCATCTCGTCATTTTCTGATATGCTGATGAATTTTGGGTTCAAACATCCTCTCTCATCTGAATTGTGTAGATTCTAGGATGCAGTTATTTGCCTGAGATTCTCCTCTCTGTGTAATCTAATGTTTCAAAATATGTGAATTGACTTCTTAAAGAAATAGAAGTTAATATAGTTAACCACGTTACAGTCAAGTCTTAACCTTGAAAAATCAGTCCATTTAAATGCTCAACGGTTAATGTTTACATGTCTATTTCCAAAGCCTTATTATTCTCCCAGTTTTTGTCCACAAAATTTTTTTTATCTTACTTCGAGTCTCTCTCTTAATATAACTTACGTTTAAGCTGCTCTATAATCTTCTCTTTTGCTCAACACAAAGACCCTGTATACTGACATATTTGCAATCTATTTTCTTTTTTGGTATGCATATTCTCTCCCATACTTTTTATTAGTCTACCTAGAACCTAAATTCTGGAGACTTGCTGACTGAATGCAAAGTTCAGTTTGGCTACTTCCCAGCCAAATGATCATGTGCAATTTACTTGACCTGTCTCTGCCTCAGTTCCTCATCTCTAAAATGGGAACACTAATAATACTAACATACAAGTTGCTGTGCGCATTAAATGATTTACTCAAATTCCTGGCATACTAATATAGTAAGTTCTCAATAAAATATAGCTGTTGGGATTTTTACCTGTCCTTCAAGTCCCTCATCAAATGTTGCCTTCTGTGTGAAACCTTCTCCAAGGATAGAAAAGATTGTATTTTGATATCATCATGACTTAACAATTATATTATTACTATGGTGTTGAGATGATTGAGAAAATAATGATAAAAGTCAATAAAATTGACTAACCTTTAGCTAGTCCACGGGTCCTCAAACTTTTTAAACGGGGGACCAATTCACTGTCTCTCAGACCATTGGAGGGCTGGACTATAGTTTAAAAACAAGTATGAACAAATTCCTGTGTACACTGCACATAATTTATTTTAAGCAGGACAGACAGCGGCAGCAAAAACACCCGCATGTGGCCCGTGGGCCATAGTTTGAGGAAGCCTGCTAGACTGACAAAGAAAAAAGAGATAGAAGACAGAATAAACTAAAATTATCAATGAAAACAGGGACATTATTACCAATCTTATAGAAATAAAAAGGATTGTAAGAACATACTATGAATAATTGTATGCTAATAAATGGGATAAATTAGATGAAATGAGTCAACTCCTAAAAACGCATGAATTACCAAAACCGACTCAAGAATAAATAGGAAATATAAAAAGTAAGGAAATTAAATCTACACCTATAAAAGAGAAACATGCAAATAGATGTCACTCCACTATGCCCACCAGCCAATCGGATGAGTATGCAAATTAACCCAACAAAGATGGCGGTTAATTTGCATACACAGGTGCGGAGGGTGGAGTGAAGTGGAGATGGAGAGAAGACCAAAGACTCCAGTGGTGCAAAGGCTGAAGGCCGAAGAGGCTTGGCTTCTACACTATGGCTGGAGTGAAGGCCTGCGTCCCGGCTGCTGGAGGAAAACCAGTGCCGGCAGCCAGGGGAAGGAAAGGCCTGTTGCATGAATCTCTTCATGCAACGGGCCTCTAGTTAGTAATAAAAATCTTCCCAACCAAAAAAATAAAGAAGTCCAGGATCAGATGACTTAACTGGTAAATTCTACCAAACCTATGAAGTAGAATTAACACCACACATTCTCAAACTTTTCCAAAAATTAAAAGAGGAGATAATACAGTCTCATTCATTATATGAGGCCAATATTATCTTACTATAAAAGACAGATAAAGACATCACTGGTAAAAATAATTATAGACAGAAGATCCTTCGGTATAAAAACAAACAAAAAATCACAGCAAAATAGTAGTGTATCAATTATAACATTATATCGACAATATTACACACCATAATAAAGTAGGGTTTATCCCAGGAATGCTAGACAAATTTAACATTTAAAAATTTCTCCATGTAATACACTCCTTTAATAGAATGAAGGGCAAAAACAGACACATGATTATATCAACTGATGGAGAAAATGTGCTTGTGTAGACCCATCACTCTTTTTTGAGAGAAACACTCACAAAACTTGGGACACAAAGAGACATCCCCAACATGAAGAATATTTATTTATAAACTTCCTAACATCATACTCAATGGTAAAAGACTGGAAACTTCCCCCCTATTATCAAGAACAAAGATACCAACTTTCACTACTGCTATTAATGCTGTCTTAAAGTTTTGCCAGAACCATAAGGCAGAAAAAGAAATAAAAGGCATTCAAATTGGAAAGAAAGAAGTAAAACCATTTTTATTTTCAGATAGCATAATCCTTTTGTATAAAATATACTTTAGTTTCTCAAGAAAGCTATTAGAACTAATAAACAAATTAAGTGAAATTCTAGGGCACAAAATAAACACAAAATATTAGTTGTATTTCTATACACTAGCAATGAGCAACTTAATAAAGAAATTAAGAAAACAGTTTCATTTACAATAGCATTGAAAAGAATAAAATACCTACATTTAAGTTTATCAAAAAGAAGTGAAAGACTTGTATAATGAAAACTACAAATATTCTAGAAAATAAAGGCATAAATAATTGAAAAGACATCTCATTATCATGGATTGAAAAAATATAATAATCTAATAATATTTATGTTGGCCCAAAGTATTTTTGTAATCAATGCAAATTTCAGTGTCCTTATTTTTATAGAAATGCAAGAGCTGACCCTCAAATTTATGTGAAATTTCAAAATACTCCAATTGCACAAAACAATATTTAAAAAATAAAGCTTAGGATTTACATTTCCAATTTAAAACTCACTACAAAATTTTATTAACCAAAACAGGGTCGCACTGGAATAGAATAGACATGTAGACCCATGGGATAGTATTCAGGGTACAGAATTAAACTCATACATTTATAGCCAATTGTTTCTTAACAGAGGAAGAATACTCTCTATAGCAAATGGTGCTGGGAGAACTGGATGGTTCCACATGCTAAAGAATGAACATACACACATATTCATATATGTATACACATATATAATTACGCATACATATATACACATATACATCACAACAGATGAACAGCTTAAGTATAAGAATTAAAACCATGAAACTCTTAGAAAAAAAATATAGGGGTAAATCTTCATGATTTTGAATTTGACAGTAGATTTTTTAGATATGACACCAAAAACGTGATCCACAAAAGAAAAACATTAATTGAATTTAATCAAAATTTAAAAATTTTGTGCATCAAAAGACATTACCAACAAAGGGAAAGGACAACTTATAAAATCAAAGAAATTACTTGCAAACATATATCTGATAAGGATTTAATATTCAGAATATATAAATGATCCATACCAAAGAAACCCACCCTACAATCAACTGAAAAAGTGGGCAAAGAAGATGAATAGACACTTCTCCAAAGAAGTCAGGCCTTTGGCCAGTGAGCACTTGGAAAGGTTCTTAGCATCACTATTCATTCGGAAAATGCAATTCAAAATTATAAGGGGGTACCGCTTCCCAGTCATCCTATGTTACAGATTGAATTGTGTCCTTTCAAAAATCACCTGTGTGAATATTTTGTTGAAAAATTTTACATATCGGTTCATGAGAGTTATTTGTCTTTTGCTTTTGTTTTGTTTTTTTTTTCTTGTGTTGCTCTTACTTGGTCTTGGTATCAGGACTGTCCTGCCCTCATAAAATGGGAGAAAAGTGGGGCTTCTCTCTTGTTCCTCTGTGGTAATGTGGGTAGTATGGGTAATGCTAACACTTTTGTTTTGAGTCCATACAGGCATAATTACCCAGTTTATTTATCTTTACAAAGAAAAGGCTTTGGTTTAATTGATATTTTAAATTGTTTTTCTTGCTTTGTTTAATTTATTTTTTTATTACTATCTGACTTTTTTTTTAGAAAAACAAAAGGGTTTTTGTGTTTTTCTGTTGGTTTTTTTTTTTTTTTTTTTAGAAAAACAAAGTTTATGGACAGTGTATAATCTCATACATGTTTTAATTTAAATCCTTGGGATTTCTTTTTCCTCATTTGAAAATATAGAAATTAAAATACATTGTCTTTAAGATCTTATCAAGCTTACCTTTCCTTGGAAGGGAATTAGATAATAAACAGATTCCACATTACAAACTACCTAACATTTGGTAATTGAATTTGAAATTATATAACAATTGTGGAGGATTAAGAAGGTAGTAGTTTCTCAAGTTTATAACTTGTATCATCCAGTAAAATATTTTATAGGGCAGTAAAATAAAATTTACGCTGGGTAAATTGTATATTTTATCATCAAAGAAATCCATTATTGAGATCTTGACTTAATCACTTATTACCCATATATCTTTGAATAATTTCTCTTTATCTGTACATTGTATAGACTTGGGATTATAGCACCTGTGTAAGAAACCCAGAAGTATAATTTGAGTTGTCTCTTCTAGTTTTGCAAAGTAGAAGCTCAGATGATTTATTTGAAAACATTTAAAAAAAATAATTGAGTGCTATAAGTTTCTCCCTGAGCACAGCTTTACCACGATCGCACAAATAATTTACGTTGTATATTTTTCAATAAATTCCAAATATATCCTCTCTTAAGACTCTAAGATTTCATTTTTGAATTCAGTCTTAGACTCTTGAGGCTTCATCTTTGAGCCATTGAATCTTTGTGTGTTTTCAAAGAAGATTCTTTAACTTTTAACCTATCTATATCATCATATTTCAAGGTAAGATTTTTGTACACATCATGTCATTGTTTTGTTTGTTTTTTGAAAAATGAAATACGGCAATCTATTTCTTTTTTTTCTGAATTGTGGTTAGACTCTTTGCATTTAACATAATTATAGCTAATGGTTAAATTTAGTTCTGCCATACAATTATTAGCTTTCATTTTGCCCTTTTTTCTTCCTGTCTGTTCTTTGTTTACTCTATTTTGTTGTTGTTTTAAATATTCATCCAAGAGAAAGACTGAAATCTTGCTATTTGCAAAAACAGGGATGGAACTTGGAGGGATTATGCTAAGTGAGATAAGTCAGACATTAAAATACAAAAACTCGCCCTGACTGGTTTGGCTCAGTGGATAGAGTGTTGGCCTGGGGACCAAGAGGTCCCAAGTTCGATTTCTGTCAAGGGCATGTACCTTGGTTGTGGGCACATCCCCAGTGGGAGGTGTGCAGGAGGCACCTGATCGATGTTTCTCCTTCATCGATGTTTCTAACTCTTTGTCTCTCTCCCTTCTTCTCTGTGAAAAAATAAATAAAATATATTTTTAAAAAATGCAAAAACTTTGTGGAGAATAGAATGTTGGTTATCAGGGCCTCAGGGTTGGGGAATTGCGAAATGTTGATCAATAACTTTACTGCAGTTAGGAGATTTATGATTTCTGAAGCTGTAATGTGCACCATTGTTGTTATAGTCACCAATACCCTATTACATATTTCAAAGTTGCTAAGACACTAGAACTTTCTTCATCACAAGAAAAAAAAAAGAAGTGATAATTACGTGACATAATGGAGGTGTTAGGTAATGCTAAGGCAGTAATCATATGGCCATATATTCATGTATCAAATCAACACATTGCACACCTTAAACTTACACAATATTGTATGTCGATTACATTTCACTTAAAAAAAAAGATGTGTGATTCTTTATGGAAGAAAGACAAGGCTGTTTATAAGGGAACCGTATTCACTTTCTTGAAGTTGGAATTAGTGCAGAGTGTAAAAAAACATTGGTCAGAACACAGACAAAGGACAAGCATGTGAAGAGGGACATGGTAGCTGATGGGGCATAGAGTTCTCCTGAACAGATCTGGACTCAGACATGGTCTCTCCATTAGCCATTTCACCTCTTTGTGCCACCATTCTCAGAAATGAAGGCATTAATCTCCTCAGGGTTCTTTAGTACCAGTGTTTCAAGAATGGTTGGCTCATAAGTGTGACACAGCATTACATTTACTTCATTCTTTTAAAAAAATGTATTTTATTGATTTTTTACAGAGAAGGAGGGAGAGGGATAGAGAGTTAGAAACATCGATGAGAGAGAAACATCGATCAGCTGCCTCCTGCACACTTCCCACTGGGTATGTGCCTCAACAAAGGTACATGCCCTTGGCCAGAATCGAACCTGGGACCCTTGAGTCTGCAGGCCGACAATGCTCTATCCGTTAAGCCAAACCAGTTAGGGCTACTTTATTCTTTTTAAAAAATATATATTTATTGATTTCTGAGAGGAAGGGAGAGGGAAAGGGAGAGAGAAACATCAATGATGAGAAAGAATCATTGATCAGCTGTCTTCCACACCGCCTTCCCCCCACCCCCCACCCCCGCCACCTGGGGATCAAGCCCACAACCCAGGTATGTGCCCTGACCAGAACTGAACTGTGACCTTCTGGTTCATAGATCGATGCTCAACCACTGAGCTACACCAGCCGGGCACTCTACTTTATTCTTATTTTTATAAATGAGTGCAAACATCATGAAAGCAAGAAATATGTCTATCTTCACTGCTTTTCATCTTATGCCTAGAACAGAAATAAATTCTGAGTGCAAGCATGAATGTATCTGACCTCCTTGAAAATGGCAGCTACGCCGTATTCATTCACCTGCCTCCCTCACATCTCTTCAGAGCATCGTTCGTTTATGCTAAGGGCTCATTCATTTTCTCCTGAATCCTACATTTGAGTGCTAACGTCAAATTTAGATTTTACTTCTCTTTCTTTGACTGTCATATTATCTGGTTCACTGGCCCTTTGATTTGCATGGATAATTGGGAAGTGATTTGTCAGAAAAAAACGTTTTAACGCCTCAACTCCACTGCAGGAGTTTATACATCACAAAATGCATGCAGTTGTCACTGAGGGGGTCTCATTTACCGTTTCGCTGATGTTGCATCTTTGCAGACCCGCAGTCCCTAGAAGACATGTGCAGCCTGGTTGCTCTCACCCTCAGGTACCTCCTCAGACCAATTCAACGCAGTCATGTTGGGGTAAAGAGCGATCCTTTAAATATCTTCAGGTTATAATAACGTTCAGCCGAAATTGAGAACCGTGTACGTGTTCCAGACATGCTGTTGCTTTCATAACATTGTGCTGGTCTTTGGCTTGGCCCTGCGCTAAATCTAATCTTTGTGTGCAGGTTGAAGTGATCCTGCCGCAAGTTCAGCGGCCAGTAGCTTCATTAGCAAATAACAGAGGGCACCCTCTATGTGTGTCGGCAGCTTCAAACCAGCTCTTCCAAGATTTAGCTGTTTGTTCTAAGCATTTGCTTAGTCAGTGACGATCCATAATCAAAGGACTGCAGCCCTGGGCAACATGGAGGGGAACGCAGGGCCTGGGGGGGGGTTGGTGAAGCATCGAACTAGAGTCTCTAGTAATCTCTAAAAGCCTTGCTCTGGCCTGGCTGCCATGGCTCAGTGCTTGAGTGTTGGCCTATGAACCAGTGGGTCACGGTTCGATTCCCAGTCAGGGCATACGTCTGGGTTGTGGGCTCAATTCCTGGAGTGGGGCATGTGGGAGGCAGCCTATCAGTGATTCTCTCTCATCATTGATATTTCTATCTCTCGTTCTCTCTCTGAAATCAATAAAAAATATATTAAAAAAATAAAAGCTTTGCTCTGCCCTATTTGGAGGACAGAGAACAAAGAGCCATTAGATAATAGTAGCAGACAGAGCATTGATTATCGGTACACAATCACTTCACTTTGCATTTCCTGCAACCCCGGAAATATTGGGCTAGGGCCAGCCAGTGAGCCCAAAGGTGTGGGCAGACGCCAAAGGGATCTCAGACAAGCTTCCCAATGGAGACTAATACCGCGAATGCTATAAAGGCATCACCATTGCCAAATCAACCACTCTGGGCGATAAATTGCTTCCTAGAGAGACTAAGATTTCCAATCACGCACAGTCTTAATCCTAACAGGTGGTCTCAGGTGGACATCAGAGCCCTGAAGTGCTAATGCGTTCTACCTCTTTTCCCCAGATTTTAGCAAATGTGAAAATCCAGTTCTCTGAAACTTCAAGGAAAATTTTGCCGTTCCTCGGAGGCCTCGCCCCACTTTATCTACAAGCTGGAAGAAGCTGAAGAGGGAGCTGGTAGGTGGCATGTAGTGTGAGGCCAGATGGGGAGGAGTTGGAGCTGAGGTTACTCCTGGGGGGGGGGGACAGTGCCAGCAACATGCCATGTCTCCTTCATGACACTGCTTGGGAGTCAAACATTGTAGATGATGGGTATCCATTTGCTTTGAGTAGCTTGCTTTTGTTCCCCACCCCCGCTCTCCGCCTCTCATCCGGACACACACACACACACACAAAACTAAGCGCTTCAAAAGTCTATCTGAAAACCTCCTTAAAAGGAAGCCCCTTGAACCTACCTACTGCTGATGGTTTTTCTGAACCTGAGAATGAGCGCCTTTTATTTTAATGAAGCCTGGGCAGTCTTCAACACCCCAAGCCCCTCCTCCTTATTTCCTTAGCCCAGTCACTCCTCCCTATGTCCCCACCTCTCCCCACTTCCTGTGCTCTTTTCACTTCCATCATAGGCATAAGTTACATCGGTGTTTCCACCAACCCCAGCCATATCTGGTGGGATAAGAGGCAACGAAGAGCTAGATTTGTCCAGATGAGATGGAGATTCTTCCTGGCATCCCTGAAGGTAAGTAAGCTCTGGATTCCTACTTTGTGTGAAATGGTTGTGTTGTGTTGGCTTTCCCGCCCCGAGAGCACTTACTGGGTCAGCAACCTGAGAGAAATGTCTGTGTGTTTGAATAAGGTTTGTTTCTGGGTAAATATACAGCCTGGCGATAGGCTAGTGGAATGCTGCGTTTGTTTATTTTGCTTTGTTTTGCGTTGTATTTCTGTTCAAATGCCAGTGATGGCTGGCATATCCTGCCAAGGGCCTGGGTGCTGACATCTTCAAGCAGACTTTTAGTGTTCATGCCAGCGCCTGTCCCCAGAGCGGTGAGGCCTCAGGAAAATGAGACATTAAAAAACAAGTAAACAAACAAAAACACCCAAGAGAGTGACGATGTTTTCTAAACTCTGAAGCATGCATGAAAGTGTTTTCTGATCCTCCTTTAAAGACCCTATGAGAAAGTTTTCTTCTTCCTTCCTTCTTTCCATAAATCACATTGCAGTTGAAGTTTTGAGGCACTTTGATGGGAAATACATGTCACAACTGCCATATGTTTTGACAGTTTTGAGTTGACTTTTCTGCAAAAATATAAAATGCTTTGGTTTATTTCATGAAAGCCCCTGTATATATGTGTACCCATAAATATATATATATATATATACACACACACACACACACACACACACACACACAAGTATATGTTTATATGCATGTATATATGTATAGCTGTGTATATATGTAGGTATATATGCCTATTATGTGTATATGCCTATTATGTATAACATGTATAATATATTTATATATGCAGTATTTTTATTAAAATAATTTAGTCTTGTTATAGAGACAAGAACAAGCCAAAGAAAAAAATAAAACTCACTCCTGGTTCCAACCGTACACAGTTGCAATATTGGTGTATTTGATTCCAGGATTCAATGATTAAGGCTCTCTTTTTTACTTAACATTATAGACTAAGAAAACCACTTGGTTTCGGGTCTTTTCCAGTCAAGTGCCAAGTCTCAGGCTGAGCTCTGAGATTAGGACTGGAATCTCTTTCTGCAGCTACAGCCGAGCCATAGAACCCCGGGGACATACATCTCTGTAGGTGACACCTCTTGAGAGCAGCTAACCCCCCTTTTCAGGATGAGCCCCATAAATATTAAAGGGAAAGGGCTTGTGTTTTATCTCTTAAGTACTTTTCAACAGAGAACGTGTGTAAGGGCACCTCATTAAGAACTCGGGGGAAACATTTTGGAGCAGTCCTCGCCCACCTGATTGAAAGGAAAGCTTTGCAAATCACGCCTCTCTGTAGCACCAGGCTAATCTCCCTCACACAGACAGGACACTTGGGTGAAGCCTGCGCAGGAATTACTGCAGGTTGGTGTGCCTCATGCAAAACTGCACTGGCCTCTCCCACATGTGGTGGGATATGGAGGTGCATTCATTATTCTCACTGGAATGAGGAACCCTCTCTCTCCTGGGAGCTGACAATCGATTCTTCTCTTTCCTCCCATTTGGGCTCCATTGCAGGATCTTTTCTGTCTGTTTGTTTTTCTGGATTGTAGCAGGTGAGAACAGAGAGGAGATGCAAAGCCCGGAGCATTTTTTAAAAGTCTTCATTGTTGAAAGTGTTACATAGGTCCCCCCCCCCACCGCCCCCATTAACTTCTTCCAGCCCCTCCCATCTCCTCCCTCCCCCTAGGCCCTCACCACCCCATTGTCTGTGTCCACTGGATATGCATCTATGCAGACAAGTTCCCTGGGTGATCTCTTCCCAGCCCCGCTCCCTGGCCTTCCCTCAGGTTTGGTGAGTTTCCAGACAGTCTGGCTGCTTGGTCTCTCTGTGCAGACGGGATGAGCTGTGTCAGCCCCTCTAACTCCAACTCACGGTGAGATGCTTTTCCCTCTCAGCCTATTGTTGGTGGTGGGGGCAACTCTGAGTGTCCTGTACCAGCTCTGGGTTCCTAGTGCTCAGCCTTGGCCTCTGGCTGCCTTCTGTGTGTCCCTCGTGCTTCCTGGGCCCCTGTCCTCTGACACGCTTGGTCGACTACTCCCAAGCCCGCTCTTTGGCCATGAAGCCAGGGCACTCACAGGCCCTGCTCAGGTTGGCCTCAAGCTCTGCAATCACCATCTTGAAATCCGTAATACATTTCTCTTTGAATTTGTGCTGTGAAGTGAAGTAGCTGGGACAACAGGGGGTGCACCCGGATGTGGAGCCCTGGTTTCTGATTTGCTGCCCCAGCTGCCTTCGTGTCTCCAGGTTAGATTCTCAGCTGTCTACTACTCTTCACTTGGTTCTCCTGGCCTGGTGACTCCTGCCACTCTCTGCTCTCCAGGTCAGGTGAGGGGAGGCCCACTGTCAGCCTTGCCTTCTGCCCCAGTAGAAGCTTGCATGTGGGTGTGGGGAGTGTCAGGATTGCACATACACCAACAATCTTTGCGGTTGGAGGAAGGTAGTAGCCACCCTGCCCTGGGCTTATAATATCATGAGTTTTTGGCAACTCATTGAAGGGATTGTGGTGGGGGTGGGGTCTCATGCTATCCTGAACTCAGGTCGAGATGATAGTCCCTTGGGAGTCATCCTCTGCCCTCTGCCATGAGTTGGGGCAGCAACCTTAGGGATGGGAGGTTGACTTCCCTGCATTTTTTTTTTATTGGCTTCACGAATTATGTAGTCAGCTCTGGTTATCTGGATCCATTCCCCTCTTCCTAACTCTGACCATGGCTGCAAGAGCGAGTCTGATTTGCCCAAATGTAATCCCATTTCTCTTGCCATGAGTATGGGTTCAAGAATATATATGCCTAATATGCAAATTGTCCCCTCCAGAGTTCGACTGGGAGACTGGGAGTTTGATTGCTTGCTATAACATATACTGACCACCAGTGGGTGGCATGGAATGAAGGGAGGCCCCAGCCAGCAGCCCTGATTGCCAGCCAGGTTTAGGGACCCTACCTTGTGCATTAATTTCATGCACTGGTCCTCTAGTAGATTTAGAACACAATTATGACCACAGGAACTTGAGAGAATGGCTCTTGAGAAATTTTAGAGGATTGACTTTTCTCTTCCCTTGGATATTGTCAGATTCAAATATTATGTCTGGGCCTAATGCATGCACAGTGACGATAGCTGGAGACAAAAAATATTCCTAGGGAGGGTCGAGCGGAGAGATGCAAAGAACCTGGCTTTTTGAGTGTGATGTGGAATTTGTAAACTTCCCCTACATTTGGACTACTGTTGTTTAAGACATATTGAATTGGGGTTTCTTTCACTTACAGTTAAATTTACCCTTTCTTCCTCTTTCCCTTTGACTTCTATTTTTAATCAGTCAATGTCATTTTCCTGTTGTAACCAGAGTTCTCAATTAGACTTCTAGAAAGTTACGTGAGACATGCAATGCCTGTTTTTGTTTTTGGACTAGTTGGCAGTCTAACCATAAAAGCAGCAGAAAACACACCTGGAAAAGATGAAAATATGTACTTCTCAAGTAAATATGTCAGTCAATTTCCTTATATCTCCTCCTCCTTTCTTATTTATGTAAGCCAACATAAATATAAATCCAAATGTGTGCTTTTTCTGACACCAAACTTCCAGCACCTAAAAAATTCTAAGGAGAAAGAACACAATAGTTTGTGAGTTGATACATACAAGTTCTCTCTAGTTGGATTCTAGAGAATGCAAGGAAGGAGATTGAGCGTGAGCAGATGATGCATAGGGACATGGTCTGTCTTATTTACTTCTCTCTTTTTAAAACTCTTTACATGTTTTTCTCTTCCTACGAAGCATGACATCATTGAAGGCAGACATAATGCTTTATTCATCTTGGGAACTCCAGAGACCAAGAGAACTTGGTGCAAAGAAAGCATCTAGTAATGATTTGTTGGCTAAATGGATAAATTCATGGATCAATAACTGAAACAGCAAATGGATGAACACTTTGCATTTACTATCTGTACATTACGATTTAACATTTTATAACATAATGCCATTTTTTACTGGTAAGCTGTAGCTCTCCGATAAATTTTAAGTTATTTGAGGGAATGGCTTGAGTTTCAAAGAAGTTAGAGTGTTTGAAGGAAAACTGTAAAATATTTGTTTGGAAGTGGCAATGAGGAGCAAGACAATTACCTACTCCAATCATCTGGTCCAGAGACTTGTTTTATTTGAGGGAAAGTAATATTCTCAGATAAGAACCTTCATTAGGGACAAGAGGTAAAGAGAGTGTTTAAGGAGAGGTTGAGGATACTGGAATTTTCTAATGAAAATCTACCCATTTCATAATGAATGTAATTTGGGAAATGAGATTTTTAAAGTGAAGTTATACTCATCAAAGTTTTTCAATATCTAATTAATGGCTAAATCATTTGAAATAAAAGTTAAAGAGAGAAAAAGAAACCAGAGAAGTAAATAAACACTATTGAGGTCAACACTATTTTATTACATAAGCCAATACTGTGATTTTATTCTATTTTTTCTTTTCAAAACTCATTTGTGTGTTTATACTCATGTGTATGTTTGTGCATCCATGGCCGTGTCTTTGTTTTTTAAATGCTCTTAAAAATTGAAATAGTAACATGTGGATGCCTAGGCATTTAGGAATGTGCAGTCAAGGTCACAATCTGTGGCTTGCATTGTAGTTCAAGGTCATCAGTGCTCCTGATGATGTATATAAGCAATTATGAAAATTGCAAGGTGAAGGCACAAAAAAGGAAATGTGAAACAGCATTCAGTTTCCAGCTTTGTAGGTTGTGTGATTGATTTTCTTTAAAAAGCTAAGTAAAATTTATTAATGATACTTTCTAAGTCATAGATGCACTCTGTTGTTTGTCTAGACTGCTGCGTAATGTTTGAATCGGTTGTTAAAAATTCAGATTCTAATTTAGTAAGTGTGAGATAGGACATGACATTTTACATTTTTATTCAGCTACCATGTGATGACAGAACTGCTGACCTATGGATCATGCTTAAGTAACAAGAATCCTGTGGGAACGTTTGTAGGAAGGCTTACTTTAAGACACTTCCTTAGTGTTCTCCAGGAGATTTTCTTAAAATTACATTTTCTTACTTCTTCCAGGGCCTCATTAGTTTTACAGAAAGGCATTTTTGTATCTAAACCTAGGTTTTCAAACTGTAGTAACTCATATTTTCCCTTGTATTTCTTAGTAAAGAATGGCTGGTGGCTGAGTCTCTTTATATCCTTACTTTAGTTGAGAGTTATCACAATACTACCCTGCTCTGCCCAGTTTATATACCCCAAGGGTTCTTTCTCTCTTTCTCACCTTTCCTTCTCCCTCCCTCCCTCCCTTCCTCCCTCCCTCCCTCCCTCCCTTCCTCCCTTCTTTCCTTCCTTCTTTCCTTCCTTCCTTCCTTCCTTCCTTCCTTCCTTCCTTCCTTCCTTCCTTCCTTCCTTCCTTCCTTCCTTTCTTCCTAGCTTAGTACATTTCCAAATTGATTTGGAGATAGTCCTTGAAATACTTTCTTCAAATTTCTCATATTGGTTGTTTTTATTTATTTATTTATTTTTACTGTTTATCTCTTGCCTGTCTTGGATTCAGGACATTCCACCATTGAGGAGATTCCCTGGTGGACAATATCACAAATATGCATCCCCAAGCTGCCACCATTTAGGGACATAAACATAGGAAGATGTGGAGTTTCTTTATTTATTCAGGGCGCTGGGAAAATGCCAACATGGGAATGCACTGTGGTAGCATTCTCCAGATGTTGAAAAATCTGGCTTGGTTTCGGAGCTGCTGGTAACTATTTTCTTTCCTAATGTAGTCACAGCACCTAAAGGAATCTTGGGTCCCCAAGCATGAAAGATGCAAAGAAGTGGGGAATTGAAAGGTCCCTGTGGGTGCAAGAGTATGCTGAGTGACTGTGACTGCGACGGTGACATTCATTTTCTGCCTCCTGCCAGTGCCAAAATCATTGCCAGACAGAAGAGCAGAAGTTAATTGCCTCAGGGAAAAGGTCCCTGTTTTAATTGTCACGTTAAAGTTCACATCCATTAAAGCTTTGAGCTTAGGTTTATCTTAGCAGCTGGGCTCAGAGGAGCCATGGAATCTCATGTCTGCATCTAATGGCTCTTCTCCAGAGACATTTTCCATTTTCATGGAGACCCGAATAGAACAACGTTTAGCTTAAACTATAGTCTGGAAAGACTCAGCAGGTCCAGGGAGCCTGGAGAAAGAGGAAACTGAATTTTGGGTAGGAAATACCAAGAAGGACTAGCCCCCCAGTTGCGGAGATTCAGGTGGGCTCAGGTGATTGATAAAGATGGTTCTGATATGTGTTATCAACTCACCGCAGTGGTTCTGATAGCAATGACATGCAGCTTAGAAAAGAAATCACTGAGGAATGCCAACACTTGGGTGATTGACTAGAGAGCAGGAAGCTGCTGATAACATTCATAACTGGGGAATGGTAGCTAAATCTGATCTTTTTATGAGCACCTAGCATACCAGTGCAATTACCTACCGCCTTCCCTACAACCTATACCCTTCCTTCTTTACTTCAGTCTTACATTTACCAGGCAAATCTGTAGAGTTACTAAAAATACTGCCTGATAGCCTGGACTCTAATTATGAGCTCAAGTTAATTATTTAGTAGCACCACGTGATCTTGGACAAATCATATAGTATCTTTGAGCCTCCGTTTCCTCATTTGTCAAGTCAAAACAACATTATCCATCTTGCAACTCAGAAATTATTGCAACTATTTCGGGGGGGGGGGTACTAATTAAAATGCATGTAAATCAATTTTTAACACCAAGTAGATGGCAGACCCTCAACAATTTTGGGAACCTGATACAACTCTATCTGATACAGCATGCTGGTTCATTTGCTCTGAGTTTTCCTAACCTGGAGTCGTTTAACTGTGTCCTGCTTGAGGTTTTTATATTTAGTCCTATGTGTGTAAGAGATTTGTCTACTAAATGAGAAAGTCAAAGCCTTAAGGAATGGTATTATCTTCTCTCTTCCCTCAGACTTCCTGCAGAGGCCCAGATAGTCATGTTCAATTCAATTCAGTTTATATTTATTGGGCCGCTGCCGATACTGGCATCCTACTGGCCACTGTGAATGGCAGAAGAGTGAATAGGACACAGGCGCTGTCACAAGAAAATGTAGTTATTTGTTAGAGGACCGGCTAATTGAAAGAAGAGGTAAGATTAATATCCAGGGAGAGTCATGAGGAAGAAATAGAACTAATTTCTTTTCATTAGATTCTACCACGCCTTAAAGGAAAGAGATAAAGAGGGAGAGGGCAGTACTGAATTGCTGGTAGTCAGGAGTGAAACCAGCCCATGGTGTTGGGTCCTGACTCCTGTTTCATCCCAGCAGGCACTTCGTTACCACGCTCCTATTTCCATGAAGGCATTGACTCTTTCAACATAAGCAGTTGTCACTGGATTGCACACTTCTTGCAACTTCTCACCCTCTGGTGTGGTTCAAGGTCAATTTCTTCTCATGCAGTGGACCGTTATACCTGTTATCACCCTTGTAACTCGGAAGAACTGACTTTCATTTTTTAAGGTAGCTCCTCACAATTCTCTTTTGCCTAATCTTTTAAAAAAAGAATTCATTCTAGTTTCTGCTCATTATTCATCTTTGAGTATCTTCCATCGACCCTCTCACCTCATCCAGATCTCCCATAAGTGGGAGCAGGCAAAGCTGCCTGCGGAGGCTATAGCCGGGATTTAGAACAAAGAGATCGACCATCTCAGCTCCACTTCACCCAAGGTCTACCCACTGTTCCATTTGAATGCAGTAAGGTACAGGCTCCCTACACAAAAGCATGGCACTGTAGCCGCCGGTCAGATGGCCCACACGCCAAGTTGTGTTGAGGAGGAAACTGGTTAGTGTTAATCGTGGGTTCCTCCCTTTCTCTGGGAAGCATGCTTGGCATTTCTTTGCTCTTCTGTAACACTGTCACTGAGAAAATGAAAGAATGTGTGCTGGCATTTGAGACTGACCACAATAGCAACACCAGCTGGCCCTTTAAGTGTTCCTCTAGAGACCTCTGAAGATTGTATCCGAACGGACCACCCAGCCTTCTGTATTTCTCTGGCCCCTTCAGATGTTGTGGCATTGGGCCCTCTGTATTAGAAATAGCTGAGAAGCAAGCCAAATCCTGCTTGCTTTCTACAGGATTTCTCCCTCCTGGGTGAAATATGTTTAACCTTTGGAATAAAGCAATCCCATATTCAAACAGCTCCTAATGAGGCTTTTTGATTTAGGTCTCTGAGGTTTTAGTCATCTGAGTGGTTTCCCTTCTGCCTGTAAAAGAAAGACAATTGCTAGGTTTAATGCCATCTCTCTGTTGTTAGGAAACCAGGGACCAAGACTGTCAGCCCGCTAAGAAGATGTGATTATGTGTGTTGTGTTAGTGTTATAGCCACACAAAAGCACGAACAAGTGGCTGCTCGGGCTCATCTGGGCTGTAGTCTAGGCTAGCATCACTGACCATAGCAACAGGCTTTCACGGTCCCTCAGAACTATTTCCTAAATGTGGAGAGGGACGCAGGTAACATGCGTCGTCTTTATTATGACTGTTAGAGGTGTGGGCAAATCAACCACCAGAAGTAAATCTATTCCCAGGTACTTCCCTAGAATCACGGTGAGGAAAAAGCATCCTGGATAAGTGTGAAGTGTCCTGGGCTGGGAGGATACACCTGCTATACTAATTAGCTAGCCAAAGTCTGTTTGGGTCATGTTCCCAGTCACAGACACACAGGTTGTCTCTGTATAGGTCTGAGAGATATTCTGTGGGGTTCTTGTTCCAGCATCTAGAAGGGTTCAACATCTGGAGAAGGGCTGTGTGTAACTTAGTAAAGAGTCCAGAGATGAAACATAATTTTGAAAAGCATTTGGGCATTAGAGGAGCCTAGCTAAAGAAACTAAGCTCTCCTCGTCTCAGGACCCCTTGCTATTTATTCACACAAATTGTCCTAAGGCGAGGTGGTGATAGACGCTTCAAAGGGTAGGGTTTCGTATACACAGTCCATTGTCAGAATGGAAGAATTTGCCTACGGCTGTTCAGGTGTTTGGCCAGTGGGAGGCAATAACATGTAGATTAAGATGCCCTGAGCTGTCTGGCAGCAAGCAATCGGTCAATGCCTCCTTTTCAGGTTTGGGGAAATGTCTTTAGTCATTCCCAACAGGTGACAACATATGTGACTCAGCCCTTGTTGAGTCCTCAAGTTCCATCAACCTTTCGATGCAATTATGACATGCTGGAATTGGCTTCTGGCAATATTCTTTCTGGAGAAATAGAGATTTTGGATATTTTGCAGAGCTCCTACTAAGTCTTCTGAGAGGTAAGTACTCCTGAGAGGTAGCTATACTTGGGTTTGAATCCCAGCCCTACCCCTTGCCGGCTGTTTGATCTTACACAAGTTTCCTTGCTTTGTTTTCTTTTTTAAAAATATTTTATTGATTTTTTTTACAGAGAGGAAGGGAGAGAGATAGAGAGTTAGAAACATCGATGAGAGAGAAACATCGATCAGCTGCCTCCTGCACACCTCCTACTAGGGATGCGCCCGCAACCAAGGTACATGCCCCTGGCCAGAATCGAACCCTCTATCCACTGAGCCAAACTGGTTAGGGCTCCTTGCTTTCTTATTACTAATATTCTCACCATAAAATGGAGATGATGATAAATAACACACTGACTGTGTGTGTGTGTGTGTGTGTGTGTGTGTGTGTGAGGTGCACAAAGGAGATAATAACTTTATTGTGCTCCAGTGCCTGACACTCAATACATAGACATTGTGCTGATTATTAATTTTGTTAGTAGAATTGTCTTTGGTCTGGAACTATTAAATAACCAGCTGAACATAGAGATTAAGCCTATTAAAGAGAAACAGAAACTGAGCAGTATAATAGGTACAGAGTAAAGAAGGCTTGGGTAGTTGAGTGGTGCAAGCTAGTCTAAACGTTGATGAGAGGTTGAAATGCTAAAAGGAAGGGGTTAAATCCTGGTGCTTTGGTGGAAAGTGGTACAATAAGGCTTGAAGTGTAAAAAAGATACATTTAAAACAACAAGCAAAGCAGATGCCTTTAACATTTCCTACCTTCCTTGCCTCAGTGGATTGGGGGAATTAATGAACTAATATCTATAAAGTACTTAGAGACTATCAAATGACAGAACTATAGAAATTCCAAGTAGTATAATAATTGTATTAAATGTTTCTTAAGCATGGTAAATATATAGAGGTAACCGTATTTTCTGTCCGGAGGGTTTAAAATATAATTGCAATGTTCTTATGAATCATCTTGAGGGCAGAGGGAATTCTAGCTAAACAGTAAGTTTGAAATATCTCGGAAGAATCCAGGTAGATATTGTGTCTGGTCACCATAATTTACTTACTGAGTTCCTAGAAGATAATTGCAGTGTTGTCATTATACTGATACTAATGATAATAATAAAAACCACAACATAATATGCTAGACACTCTGGTAGCTACTTCATATATATGATAATTCTAATCCTGAGAAATAACATAAATATTCCCATTATAGAGATGAGTAAGTTGAGTTTGAGGAAAGCCATCCAGTATTATACAGCTAGGAAGTGATGTCTTTGATTCTACAAACCAGCAAAGACTAGCTCCTGCACCATATTTTGTTCATTATCATTTAAGAGAGTTGGATAGGCTGAGAATATACAAGTAATATGACCCTTATTTCTGTCTTAAACTAGAAGCTTTTAACATAGAATCTGTAGACCACCTCCAGAGTCTTCATGGAGTACCATAACATTCTCGACAAACTTGTATATATAACATGTTTACGCATTTTCCTGGGGAATGTGTCTAGAAACTTCATCAGATTCTTGAAGGAGTTCATAATCCAAATAAAGGTAAGAACTACTGTGCCCAGCTTGGGCCACATTTATGTATTGGACAGGTTCCAGAAATATGCTTAGCATGAGCCTAATTCTTAACTGCTTAGCTCAGATATCAGGATAGGCAGGCATATGTGGGGGGAGGGACAGTGCCAGGTGTGGGGTTGGCTGGCAGATTCAGCATTTTTCCTTCTTGAAGCTTTCCTCAATTGACTCCTATTCTCCCTGTTTTTCCAGGGTTATTTTTTATTTGTTTGTTTGTTTGTTTGTTTGTTTGTTTTAGTGAACCAGAGGTATTGGAGAAACTACTAGTGGCTGTATCCAGCCTAGTCCCAGACCTTCTCAAATCCTAGCTCTTCTGTTTTATGTCCCCTTGTTAGGGACAGAAATAGAATATTGGGGGACCAGCTATAATTATAAGAAATATTAACCATGCCCTGTTAACTGTGTTAATTGTTTTGTTCTGATTAAAGAAAGGCTGGGAGTTGCACAGGGACCTGGGAGCTCACCTGGAAATTAGGCCCATCCTCTACACCCGGGAGCTGCCTTTTCTCATGGAAAGATTAACAACCTTGTTGCCAAGCCAGAGGTGCCAGCTTTTCGAAAATACCCAGCTCATTGCATGCCCGCAGGCCTTTGCAAACTCCTAGCCCACATTACTTTTAGCTGCCCATTTTTCATGCCCATTCTTAACCCTTTGCCTGTTTCCTCATGTAATCTTTGTCCTTCTTCCCAATATAAGGAACTGGCTTATGGGAGGGGGGCAAGTGGTAGAGCAGATTTTCATGGGTGACCTGATGACCTGTTGCTCTCCTATACTGCTGGCATTACTGGAATAAATGCTCATATATGATTCAACCCTGTCTTTGCTGAATTGGCTCAAGCAGTGACAGGCAGCCCAGACCCATTGATTGTATGGTTATACCCTTACTCTCACAGGAGAGTCAACTACACCCTCCTGTGTACATATCAGTATAAATTCCCACTCACCACATTATATTGCATAGTAATTATTTGTCTATGTGTTCATTCCATTCATCAGACTTCGCAATTTCCTTGGGCAAGAACTGTATCATATTCATCTTTTTTATTTTATACTAGAGGCCTGGTGCATGAAATTTGTGCAGGGGGGTTCCCCTCAGCCCAGCCTGCACCCTCTTCAATCTGGGACCCCTTGAGGGATGTCTGACTGGTTTAGGTCTGATCCCCGGGAATCAGACATTCCTCTCACAATCTGGGACTACTGGCTCCTAACTGTTTACCTGCCTGCGTGCCTGATCACCCCTAACTGCCCCTCACCAGACTGATTATCCCTAACTGTCTCTGCCTGCTGGCCTGATTGCCCATAATTGCCCCCCCCCACCTGGTTGCCCCACACAGCCTGCCATTCAGTCATTGCGTGAGGGTGTCCTGACCAATTTGTATATTACCCTTTTATTAGTATAGATGTATAGCCTGGTGTCTATAATATAGTCAGCATTCAACAGAAGTGTAATAAATAGGCAAGTGGTTGGATACATGGATGAACTGCCAGCAGATACACTTGTTATACTCTAGAAAGGTAAGACACTGACAAATATGTCTTAGGAGATAAGAACTCCCTAATGTGGGTCTAGGTTATATACACAAAGACTTATGTTAGCAAAAATTGATGATGAGTATGGGAAGGAAATACATACCACTTACGAATTGGTGCTTTCCTTATACTAATGGGTATAGAAGAATGGTTTGATATAATAGAATTTTGAAAAGGATATAACTTTTTCATTTAAGGTTATAAAATTAGGTGATTGAAAAACCATAGTGTGCTGCAAAACTTAGATCAGCCCTCTGCAAAAGGCGCACCATATGACTTTCCAGCTCCTGTTTGATCTAATTTGGTTTAATAGAGAGTGAAAGCTTTCATGCTCAAAAAAGCCTAATATTAGCATCTAAGTAATGTATTCAAGTTGCCACCTACCCATATGTGCAATAGATCCTTGGAGGAGCCTAATAGGACATGAGAATTCCTGCTATTTTCAAGTACCTTTGACAGTGAAGAGGATAATAATCTTAAACAATCTGTCAGGATAGTTCAGTGAAAATTCCTGGTTTGTTAGCCTGCCTAATTTTTGAGTTAGCTGTATTTGAGGATGCTGTTATCTCTTATCCCATCGATTCCTGTGGTGAGCATTGGGGCTGTCCTCACTGCTGGAGCCAACCCTCATAGCATCATCCTCATCACCACGGGAACACCGTCCTTGGGCAAATATGAGAGCTAAGTCCACCCTAAAAAAGTCCAAGGGCTCTCTTGAAGTATAATCAGAATTCTCCAGAAGGATTTATGTACAATCCATAAGGGGTGACATGAGAGAATAAGCATTTCTGAAAGTGCCCTGAATTCTAAGATGTACAAAAAAAAATCCAATCTTTAATTAAAAAGAGAAAAGGAATGTACTTTACGGAGGCTAACACAAGTCTTTGTGTATATAACCTAGACCCACATTAGTGAGTTCTTAGCTACTAAGACATCTTTGTCAGTGTCTTAAATATTTGCTCAGTAGGAGAACTTGTGTTTTTATACTTTCTAGGGTATATTACAACAATAAGCCTTGCTGCCTGGCATATCAGGAGAATGGAATTTGAGATTTAGAGAGAAGTTGTCTGGACTACTTTGGTGGAACTAAGCTGACCTTTCAGGCAGTGAAACCAGTTGTTTGTACATTTTGCTGTGCTTTGGTAAAGCACATTGACTTGATGAATATGTTGCTTTTTGTGTGGTTTGGTTTTGTTTGGTCCAATTTGTTTAGTGAGAATTATAGTAGGAAAGTTCTGAGACTGTCACTGAGTTGGGGCGGGGTGGGGGGAGAAAAAGCATTTTTGTGACATGAAATGTAACACTTCAGGTTCTAAATGAGCATGTTACACATTACTTGGATTCAGTGGCCTCTAGAGAAATTGTTGTCAGTGTTGAGGCTACAAAGATATTTTCTTCCTCTTTTTGGTATTAGTTTGTCACTACAATTTCACATCTATAGGGAGAGACTATTTGTCTTGTGTAAGCCATGGGATACCCATGGGAACTTGTGACTGTTGACATCACCTTTTTTTGCACCTCAAGAATTTCTTGGCCACTGGTTTCAATAGCCAGGGGAACCCTGACAGAGCAGGCAGAGTTGTATGGCTCTGCTGTGGAAGCTGATGAAGGAAGGGCAAAGAGACTAGATCCTCACCTCCCAGGGTCAAGCATAAAGGAAAGCTGACAGGTTAAAGAAATAAAAGCACTCTTATAGGACACGTCATCATTCCCCTTTCATATTCGGGACCGATGTTTTCTAGACTCAGGCTCAGAGAAGCTCAGGAATGAACTGGTGATGAAACTGGACTTCACTCTGTACTCCACGCGATATTCATGCTACAAACTTTCTGTTCTTTTTAGTCAAAAGGCGAGCAGCTGTTGAAAGCTATTCTTAAACTTTATCCAGATATTATTTTAGTCTGTAGCTGCTTACTGCATTTCTTTTAGTCCCCCAACCTCGCATGTTGCACTTTTATCTTTATAAAAGGCATGGCAGCATCAGTGAAGCAAAAGTTTGTCTTTCCTTTGCCAATATTAATAAGTGACTGTACGAGCAGTAAAGGTACATTCAGCAAGCCAGTCTTTAGAAAACCTTAACTTCAACTTAACTTCTACAGTGAACCCAGTTCCGTTTTTTTAAACCAACTAATTTTAGGAAGCTTTTGCAAATTTGCACTTACTTGAAGATTATAGGAAATTGAATTAAGAGACTCTTTGACCCTCTGCTAGTTGAGCTATAGATTGAAGCTCAGACTGGATACCGCCTTGTTGGGCAATTCACCCACAACCTGCCTTCTGAACTGGAACATAGAGGTAAGAGCTCATGATTGGTTTAGTCTCATTGATTGGGTGCTCAAGTGCTTGTGGGAATGAAAATGCTGGGATATTGCAGACACAGTTCAATACCCAGTCCATAGGTTGCTAAAATAGAATCTTACAATGCAAACCTGAGCATTCCCTCCACCCCCATCTTAACGCCCTTCACTGACTTCCTTTTACCATCAGAACTCCTCTTTCTAATGTTAAGACCATTATTCCAAGGGTCTTTGGGATCAGAGACTTTCTCCTCTTTCAATAGATATTCCAAGTGTCAGCCTTGATATGTAGTAAACAGTAATGGGTACTCAGTGTTTGTGCTTTAAGAAGAGATTGGTGACACACGATGCAATATGTAGGTGATGTATCATAGAATTGTACACATGAAACCTACATCATTTGATTACCAATGTCAGCCCAATAAACTTAATAAAATATAAAATATAATAACAAGAAGAGATTGGGAATACAGAATATATGAAGTCACTTACTTGTCGTAATCAAAAATTTCTCATCTCAGATTCCGAAACCTAAGTAACCTATAGAACACACAAAAACAGCCACATTTACTGCAGACACAGTTTGTGACTTTTGAAATTTATAAGCTGGCGTTTGTGATTTAGTTCAGGTACAAACTGAATTCCCAGGTGCTGAGCTGTGGCAAGGTTGAAGGTGAATAAAAAAGGGGGTGAGGGGCAGCCAAGTATTGAGTCTTGAAGGGAACATGTAAAATTCAAAAGGTTTCAGCTCATGAGCTGATAGATAGAGACTGATATCCAAGTCCAGGAAGCCGTGGACTTTATGTTCAGTGTCAACACCTGCATGCTAGCGCATAATAAAAAGAGCTGCGCTATTTATTGAAATATCCACGTAGAAAATCCTCTACATAGAGAGAAACCTAGCAGACTTCAGACATTTCAGGGGAAAAAATGATCAATATTTAAAGCATACCTTCACCTCAAAAATAAATTTATTTATTTTCCCCACAAATCAATTTGTTTGCCAGATTTTACTATGCCCTTCAGCATGCCACGATCCTTCCAGTCGCCTAAAATATAAAACTTGAAGCCTTTGAGCTTTTTGTACTCTTTCACTTCCAAACAGTAATAGTAATAAAAGTAATCGTAATAGCAATAATAAGCAGCGCTCATTGAAGTTTACTAGGTTCCAGGCACCATTGAAGTTTGAGTTCTTTTAAGCTATAACAACAATCCATTTGAGATCGATGGTCCCATATTAAAAATGAGAAAACCAAAACAAGGAGACAACAAATAACTCTCTCAAGGACACACACTCAATAAATAATGGAGCCACGGTTTGTACCCAAATAGTCTGTTTCTAGAGCTCATACTCTTTTTAAAAGAAAATATATATATATATTATTGATTTTTTACAGACAGGAAGGGAGAGAGATAGAGAGCTAGAAACATCGATGAGACAGAAACATCGATCAGCTGCCTCCTGCACATTCCCTACTGGGGATGTGCCTGCAACCAAGGTACATGCCCTTGACCGGAATCAAATCTGGGACCTTTGAGTCCGCAGGCTGATGCTCTATCCATTGAGCCAAACCGGTCAGGGTTAGAGCTCATACTCGTCAGTGCTACATTATACTACAACCAATTCCAAGTGAAGGGAATGCTAAAAGACACTCCATTTCTTTTCTCAAGTGTGTATCTTCACATATACTGATTTTGTTCCAGCCCTGCTAACCAATCTCTGGATGAATCTCCTGGCCTCAGTCTGTCTCTATTCTGCTTCAGTTCTCATCCCTTTGGGATCTGTAAGGCAACATAGTATTGGTAGAAAGCATATGGGCTTGAGAATAATACAAATCAAAGTTTAGGCTATGCATTTATTATTGGGATTTTTTTCCAGTTATTTACCTTTCTAAGTAATTCTATTTTTTTTTTTTACCCCATGAGGCTTTATAAGAATTGAATTAAAAAATGTAGTGAATTATACCTGGTATTTGCTAGGTTTTCTGTAAATTGAAGTGTCTGTGCTAAAACAAACTCTATATGATAAGAAATAAATGAGCAACATATTCCCAACTCCTATTTATATTCTTCTTGGTGTTAAAAATAAATAGATCCCATTCTCTTCACTGTAGTATTCAGGATCCTCTAAAATCTGGACTCAACCAACCCCTTCGAGTTTTATTTTGTAATTATTTTTAGGTAGTTTATTCTACAACATTATTAAATGTGCCTTGATATCCCTTTCAGTGTACCCTACTCCATAGCCTTGCTTACAATATTTTCTCCATGCAGGATGCATTCTGTTTACATTCTGTCAATGTTCCAGCTGCTCTTCAAAGTCCATGGCTGTCTCTGATTAGTACTCCTGCGCATCATGGAGGCTGCCCAAGTCTATGTATCTCCAAACATTCTATCTAAAGCCCACAAGATCAATAAGGGGTAGAAATAAAACATTCGATCCACATCTTTGGTATATCGTTAGGAGACAGATGTTTCAAGTTGCCTGTCCATAGAGAAATTAACACTAGGCTATAAAAGATCTCCCAAGCCTGTAGAAATGAAAGGCCACAAGCCTGTAGAAATGAAAGGCAATGGTTGTGTGTGTGTGTGTTTGTCGGGGGGAGGGGGGGAATTAAGAGATTACATGGAAAGAAGAGAGAAGAGAAGAAGGTAAAGATGAATAACTTCAGCCCTAACCAGTTTGGCTCAGTGGATAGAGCATTGGCCTGTGGACTGAAAGGTCCCAGGTTCAATTCTGGTCAAGGTCATGTACCTTGGTTGCAGGCACATCTCCAGTAAGAGGTGTGCAATAGGCAGCTGATCCATGTTTCTCTCTCATCGATGTTTCTAACTCTCTATCCCTCTCCCATCCTCTTTGTAAAAAAATCAATAAAATATATTAAAGAAATGATGAATAACTTCAGAAAGAGAAAGTACAACACTAAGAAGGAAGGGAGGGAGGGAGGGAGGGAAGGAGGAAGGGAGGGGAAAGGAGGGAGGGAGGGAGGGAGGGAGGGAGGGAGGAAGGAAGGAAGGAAGGAAGGAAGGAAGGAAGGAAGGAAGGAAAGAAAGAAAAGGAAGGCCCACACAAATCATAGATCTGTATATAGTTATTCACAGTATCGACTATGGGGAAGTTGCTTATTTATTATTGGAATTAGAGGTGATCCCTCATGGAAACATTACTTCTTTGAGTGAAAAAGATAGAGAAGGAGTGGAGCTCCTTGAAGATGCAATAACATTGGAGAGAAGGAAGTAAAGAAGGGTAAATGAAGGATCATAAAGGTATGCCAAATTATTTTTTACCTCTCTCCACTGCCTCCTATGCATTATCTAATAAATTAACAGAACTTGCACTTGAGTATACTGGCACATGTTTCCCAGACAAAAGGATGTGTGTTTTTTTATATAAGGATAAAGACTGAGGCAGGCATCAGATTTCTCAAGAACAGCATAGGAACCAAGACAACAGCAGGGAAAGAGCATTTTTAAGAAACTCAAGGAAAATGTATGTCAACATTTTTTTTATCTATCCTAGCAGTTTTTGTATATAAAGGTAATGAAAAATTTGAGAATATAAAAATTCCATCCAAAAATTCATAAGTGATTCCTAAGAATTGTACTAATGCATAAAATTCATTCTAAAAGAGATAACCAGAGAAACTTCAACAAAAGAATTCATGGTAATGTGTGTGTCTGCATTGTTTGTGTGATATATACTCATATACTATCATGTCAAAGAGATAAGAAGGCTAAGGCAATGTAGGAATATGAGTGGAATAGTAATTTGTAAATGTTATGTTTCCTGAAAGAGATTAAATAATATAACTGAAACATACTAGAAAGAAAAGAGAAAGGAAAAATTAAAATAATGTCATTGACTTCTATATAGTTAATAGGTGAGTGTCAAAAGCTACCATTTTAAACAAGATGGTACAGAAGAAAACCAAATAGTAAAAAAGAAAAATAAGGGAAAACATTTAAAAATAGCAAGAAGAAAAACTCAGTAAAACAAGAAACATTATAAATATAACATAATCAGTAATCATCACATAATTTATAAGGCAGTTTAGAGGTCAGACATAATCTTCTATAATAATAAAAGCATAATATGCAAATTAGCCACATGACCAAACAGCGGAATGATTGTCCAGATGACCTTCTGGACGAAGCCACAGGTGTGAGGGCCAAGGCAGCTGGGGCTGCGAAGGCCAAAGGCCTAGTCTTGCATGAATTTCATGCATCGGGCCCCTAGTCATACAATAAAGGTGAAGAGTTTTATTTCATCTAGGACTGTACAGTGAAGGTTTGTGTTTCCCACGAATTCATATGTTGAAACCTAATGCTCAGTGTAATGGTATTTGGAGATGGGAGCGTTGGGAGGTGGTTCGGTTGTGAGGGTGAAACCAGTATGAATAAGATTAGTATTCTTACGAAAGAGACTTCCAAGCGCTCCCTCACGTCCTCAGCCACGTGAAGGTATAGCAAGAAGAGGGATAGCTCTAAAGCAGGAAGTGGGCCCTCACTGGACACTGAATCTGCCAGGGCCTTGATCTTGGACTTCTTACCCTCCAGAGCTTGAGAAATAAATTTGTCACTTACAAGTTATCCAGTTTATGGTATTTTGTTATAACAACCTGAACAGATTATGTCACCTACTTAAAGTAGATTTTCAAGTTGGGTAATGAAGCAAAGCTCAATTATTCTAGATACAGAAGATATTTCTAAAATATAAGTCTGTGGGGGGAAAAAAAAACTGAAAAAGATATGGCAAACCTGTACTAGTCAAATGAACATTGTAATCAGGCAGAGATTGAAAACTTAATATCAGACAGAATTGAACTTAAGCAAAAATATTGAACAATATCTATATTGCTGTATTATAATTTTGAAATATATGACTCACAATGGATATTTGACAATTATAATGATCTCTGTATGAAATAATTGAGATAAACCTACACAAAGCACAAACTACAGGTACTGCAAGAAGTAGATAAAAACATTAATAATAGACTATATCACTCTCAGAACATGACAGGTTGGAGAAAAATAAAGATTACCATATCTACAGTATCAATAAGATAAGCCAATGTACAATCACTGGATGACAGAAAACGTCTCCTTTTCAAATTTTAAATATATACCCTTAGCTAAAGGTAGGGGGCAGTAAAGCAGTAAAAGCAGATCTGGAATTCTTTTTAATAGGTCAATTTTTATAATTGAGCAAATGTGTAACTGTTCATTTTGTTGGAATCCAGAGCCTTGAATGTAGGAGAAAGATACAATAAGAAACGGGGAAAGGCAAGGGGTTGTGGGGTTGGAGTAGCATCGGAGATTGCGATGTGGCAGTTGTCCTCGGCCTCATATTTAGATGATTTTGCCTTGTTGAGGATACGTTTCAGTGTATTTTCACCCAGTTCCCAAATATTTCAGTTCTACCATATTCCTCAGACATTTTCTAGGGTGACCATATAGTTTATTTTCCAAATCTGGACCGTTTCAAGAGTGAAAGCCATGCAGAGCGTCATCCCAGGTCCCTGGTTTGATTCCTACTCAGGGCACATGCTCCGGCTTTGCCTGGATCTCCCGTAAGGGCGTGCAAGAAGCAGCCTGGAGGATTGATGTTGCCATCTCTCTCCCTTCCTCTTTTTCCAAAAATTCAATAAAAACATTTTTTTTTTTTTTTTTAAAGAGTGAAAGTCGTACAAGCATAACTCTAATAGTTCCAGGCAAACTGGGATACATGGTCTTTCCATATATACTCCTCAGGCCGCCTGTGGTCATGTTTAATTGTTCTTTCACCTTCAGCAGCTTTCATCTTGTAAATACAATAAGAGAAAAGAAGAGCAGACTTGTACTGGCCCCTCAAAAGCCCCTGAAAATAGCCCCTTCTTCTTAGGACCAGCAATCACAGGAGACTTAAGTTATCCTGAGGCACACAGTGGAATGGTGAAAATGGAAAGCCCAACATTAACTAATAAGAGACTCATTTCTCCCATTTGTGGGGAATAATAATTAGCGTACTGGTTGGCATGTAATTAAGCAAGTTTACCTATGATAAAGTACCCGGAGTAGTGCACTGCACTCAAGAAGTGGTGTTATTAGTTGTTGTTGTTTTTGTTACTACTAGTTTTCTTTAGTATTGACCTCCAAGGTCAGCTTGAAAACACAATCTAATTTTTCATCAATAAGCCATTAAAGATGAAGTCACCTATGAATTTATTTAAGCCTCTAAAGGAACTATAATTCCTGTTTCACTGCTTAACGTAATGAGTTCCATAAACTTTATTACCTGCTGGGTACCATGGCATTTCCTTTAAGTCGTTTTTAACTTAGCTCTTCCAAACATCAACATTCCTCAGTTCTAAAAACCTGGCATTTTGTATAGACGTTGATTTTTATTTAATTCACGCCTTTAAAATTTTTATAGTTGTCAGTCACAGTCTTTCACACTTATCATCATTCTAGACTCAGTGATTTTATTTGCGTTGCTTTAAAATTCAATTTGAGTCCAAAAATCTGAAACCTAGCCTTAGTTTCATGAGTCAGATGGAGGAAGACAGTCTTTTAAGGTCTTCTCACCTATGGTCTCTATGACCTCAGCCTTTAGAAGGGATCCTGAGGGTCTGGATGCTTTGGGTCACCAGCTCAATAGATAAATGACTTTACATAAATGATGCTTAACACGGGTCCTTGCGTTAATATTATCACATTATCAGCCCAGCTGGCGTGGCTCAGTGGTTGAGCATCGACCTATGGAACCAGGAGGTCAAGGTTGGATTCCCAGTCAGGGCACATGCCCGGGTTGTAGGCTAATCCCCAATGTGGAGGGTGTGGAAGGCAGCCAAGCAATGGT
>PVJC01011071.1:0-42277 GCA_004026665.1 Murina feae
TTTTCCATACGAACAACTGTCAGCCTACCTTTGCCCCACCCTGTATCTTGCACCTGGGATTCCCCAGAAACACTATGGAGTATTGCCACTTGTTCTCGTGAGCCTTGGGACCCAAAAGGGCTGCCATGAACTTGAAAGTAATCATTGCCTTTCTTGATCGCTGTTGTGGCCACGGTAATCTGTGGACATATTTCAGGAAGTCACGTCCCTGGGACAAGTGTTTTCTTATTACCCCACTTCCATTGATACCAGAGATGTCTTCCCCCAAATTTTCACTTGTTTAGTGTTCTGTCTCCTTTTCCTCTCTCTTTCCTACTCTCTTCCTCCTTTCTCTCCTCCATCCACTTTCTCTCTTTCTCTCCAAAACTTACCATGGAGTCACCTAATGGTTTTTGCACTGCTGCCCTTCTCTCCTTCATCTATCCCCTTCACCTGTTTTTGAAAAAGGTAATTAAATTCTTAGCACGTGTGCCAATTATTCCTGTTAAGATAACCATTATCTACAGGGCAAAAACCTCTGCCCTCCTGCCTCTGGAGGCGCCAAACTCAATTACACGGTGCTGATTGGAGAGACCCCGTGTGCCGTCACTGTGTCCGAGACACAGCTCCTCTGCGAGCCCCCAGTTCTCACAGGGCAGCACAAGGTCATGGTGAGTGACCCTTCTGCATATTCTGTCCTCCCCTCTTCACTGTGCATATGTGATCTGTCCTAACAAAGGCTCCCTCTTCCTCCTGGTCCATAATCCTCTCCACATCCTGCATGAACATGGGAAATGGATAGCAGTTGAGAACACACGGGGGAGAGGGGTGGAGCAGTTACTCAGCAGGATGTTGTTTTGAATCCAGACTGCACTGTGTGGTTGTGGTCTCTCGTGTCCTTTCTGAAACAGTGAGGGTCTACAGCGTCTGTGTGTGTGCAATGTGCAGGTCCACGTGGGCGGGATGGTGTTCTCTCCGGGCTCGGTGAGTGTCGTCTCAGACAGCTTGCTGACCCTGCCAGCCATCGTCAGCATCGCCGCGGGTGGCAGCCTCCTCCTCATTATCGTCATCATCGTCCTCATCGCCTATAAGCGGAAGTCTCGGGAAAACGACCTCACGCTGAAGAGGCTCCAGATGCAGATGGACAACCTGGAGTCCCGGGTGGCCCTGGAGTGTAAAGAAGGTGTGTGGAGGCACTTCTGCGCAGCCTGGACCCCTCCGTCTTTAGCAAACGTACTACCTCCCACCTTAACCAACAGCGCTCATCTTTACTTCCATCTTCCCCACCCCAGCCATTGTGCTCCACTTTGACCTCTGTTTCCTGTGCCGTTGGGACCAGAAAAGTTAATGCCCACAGTGAGGCCCAGGCCTGATCACAGTGTTCTGTCCCCTGCCCTGATGCGTGCCTCATTCTGGCTGCCGTCATCTCCTTCTCAGGGCTCCAGTCCCCCTCCATCAGCATCTCAGCCTCCAGCTCCCCCACGTGGGAGTGCCTGGTCCCTTTTGCAGGAGGCCCTGGGCCCATGGAACGGGCAGCAGCAGGAACGTCAGGAGCATCTCACCTGCCTCCCACTCCAGAGTTTGTTTTCCTTCGGTGCAGCAGGCTGAGCGCTCTGCAGCTGCGCTTGCTGGCATCCTTGGCCGTGGATGTATGTGGGAATGGAGAGTGTGTGTTTTTCCACCTCCGGTCTCCCACACAACCACATCCGCGTGGCGATGAGTGTACCTGGCATCCCCAGGGGCTGAGGACCCAGTGAGCTTCTCTGGGTAAACATTTCCATTAGGAATCAAAACATTTCTTCTTTTGCTGCAAACGTCAGGATCAGAAACAAGCCCCCTGCTGGATGAGAGGGAAGAGCTGGGCTGAGCAAAGGTGGTCAAGGGCTCCTCCCAGTGCCAGGGCCAGGGAGGAGGGGAGAGGAGGGTACCAGAAAACAGGCCTGCCACCAAGGGGGTGCCCCCCTGTCGATTGAGGGCCTCATGGCCAGGGTGCCCCAAGGCTGGATTTGTTTTTGTTCTCAGTTTCTCATGTATACGAGTGTGTGGGTATATGTGTGTGTTAAAATACACATAACAAACTTTACCATTTTAACCCTCACTGTCTCTACCCTCCAGGACTCTCCCCTCCTCCTATTCCGAGGCACTGAGTACATTCATATTGTGCAGCCATCACCACCGTCCATCTCCAGAACTTTCTCAGTCCCAACTAAAACACTGTATTCACTAAGCAATAACCCCCTCGGCTCAGCCCTTGGCAAGTGCCATTCTACTTTCTGTCCCATGAGATTGACAGCTCTAGGGACCTCACAGAAGTGGAGTCATGTGGTACTTGTCCTTTTGTCCCTGGCTTATTTCACTTAGCCTGATGTCTTCACAATTCATCCGTGTTGCGGCACGTGTCACACTATCGTTCCTCTTTAAGGCTGAATAATATGCCACTGACTGTATAGATCACAGTTTGCTTCTCCGTTCATCTTCCGCATTGGGGTTATCTCCACCCTGATATTGTGAATAATGCTGCTGTGGACATGAGTGTACGAGTATCTGTTCAAATTCCTGCTTTCAGTTCTTTTGGGCAGATACCTAGGAGTGGAGTTGCTGGGTCACCCATTTGCATTCCCACCAGCAACACGTGACCGTTCCAGCATGTCCACATCCTTGCCAACATTTGTTATTTTCCCTTTTTTTTGGTGATAGCCACACTATCTCATGGTGGTTTTGATTTTGACTTCCCCCCAAGCTTTTGCATCTTGATTTATTCTCTTGCTTGAAAACGGGGGTCAAAGCTTCCTGTTTTGGTCTTTGCTTGGCCACTCACCCGCTTCCAGCACCTGCAGCACCTGCATGACAGGTCATGGCGTTCTTCCGTCTTCTTGTCATACATACAAAGAAAACTCAAAATTACAGATAAGCACAGAAAAGGCAATAACATAGAAATCACCCATATTCCCACCACCTAAGAAAGGCAGCCTGGAGAGATCCCATTCCCTCTGGAGATGTACCCCTATAACCCTCCCTGTCTGTACTCCCAGGTCCCCCCTCCTTCTTCACAAACGTCTTCTCCCTCCTTCCCCTTTCTGCTGAGGTTCTCGTCCTGAGCCTCCCTGACTCTGCTGCCCTTTCGTAGCTTTTGCTGAACTCCAGACAGACATCATTGAGCTGACCAGCGACCTGGACCGCTCAGGAATCCCCTACCTGGATTATCGCACCTATGCCATGCGCGTCCTGTTCCCCGGCATCGAGGACCATCCTGTCCTGCGGGAGCTGGAGGTAACACCCGCCTCCCTGGCCCAGCCACAGTAGGGACGCAGCACCTGGGTGTCCTAGGACAGGCCGATGGGGCCTGGCAGCTCAGAGAAAAGACAGGAGGGGAAACAGCTCGTGACAGCATCGCCCCAACAGGCACATTTCCCATCGGGACGACCACAGCCGGGGGGCGCCCAGGCTCTGGGGTGATTCCAGGGCGAGGCTCGTTGTTTGTCATTTTTAAATGAATACCTGAATTCACTAACTACAATTCTGCCTCGTTTTCCAACGGATTTAAGGTGGCTTAGGGAAAGACGGAGAATTCTGGGAGGTTGGTTGGTTTGTCTGTTCATTGGTTGGTCTTAGTGAAGGGGATGTATCAGGACAGAGATGAAGGGGAGACCAGTACACAGAACGGGTTTTGCGAGGTGTCTCCTGTCATATCCTTGGGAGAGTCAGGTGGACGGCAACTGCACCCCGCCTGGAGCCCAACCCTCCAACCCAAGAGAGCGTCAGAGCTTACCGTGGGCTTCAGAGACGGGTCATCCTACATCCTCATGGGTGGGGTGAAGACCCTCGGGGAGAGCCGGGCCAGGAGGCCAGGAGCTGTCCTCTGAGGGTGTCCTCGCCCCCACCCCCCCACCCCAGGTGCAGGGCAACGGGCAGCAGCACGTGGAGAAGGCGCTCAAGCTCTTCGCCCAGCTCATCAACAACAAGGTCTTCCTGTTGACCTTCATCCGCACCCTGGAGCTGCAGCGCAGCTTCTCCATGCGCGACCGCGGCAACGTGGCCTCGCTCATCATGACGGGCCTGCAGGGCCGCCTGGAGTACGCCACCGACGTGCTCAAGCAGCTGCTCTCCGACCTCATCGACAAGAACCTGGAGAACAAGAACCACCCCAAGCTGCTGCTCCGGAGGTGAGCTGAGGCCAAGGCCAGGAGGGCGGGGACCATGACCGGGGACACCGCCCGTGAGAGCAGGTCCCGTGAGAGCAGGTCCCATAGATAGCGCCAGAGGGTTCCTCCCAGAAAGGCCTGTGTCCGCACACCCCATGGAACAGAAGCAGCCTCCCAGGTACTGTGGGGTGTCTGCAGCTGCTAAACCTGATGGAGAAGCACAGGCCTTGGCTGGGATCTGGGCTTGAACTCCAGCTCCACCACCTACTGGCCGTGTACACGTGGGCCTGTGACATGGCCTCTGCCGTTTAGTTTCCTCGGGATAAAAATGACACCGGGAGCCCCTTTCTCACCATCCCTGTCCCTGCCTGTGGGTGTAGAGCTGTGCTGTCCAACATGGTAGCCACATGTGACCATCCATTACAACAAAGCAAAACATGTCATTCGGCCCTTCCATCACACCAGCCCCTTCCACCAGTGTCCCCACATCCCGGCCAAAGGAGAGCATTTCCATCCAGCAGAAGGCCCTGCTGGACAGCAGCAGGCTAGGGACTTGGTGTGGCCTGTGCCTCCCGGGCCCAGGGTCTTGGATCTGAATCACCAGCATCCACCACATGCCCCCTGCCCAGTTGCCATCCTCCTGGCAGAGGAGAGGGTTGGAGGCCTTGGGCCCATCCCCAGAGCTCCCCTCTGGAGCTGTGGGAAGCAGAGCCCAGCTTTGGAATGCACCACGCCTGTGTCCCTGCCTTCCCTTTAGCCTCCTCCGAGCCAGGGCGCAGGCTTCCAGGCCCCACGTTGGGTGAGAGGAGAGAAAGAATGGCTTTGTGGTATGATGACTGCGCCCCTACCCTGCCAATCTGAGCATTAACAACTCCCACTAAGAACTGTTGTATTTAAATTAGAGCTAATCTCAGGCACAAAGCAGGAGAGGGTGCTGGGAGGGGCCAGGGAGAGAGCTGCAATTTCTCCCGCATCGCATGGCACTCTCTCCCAGGCCCTGATCGCTGAGCAGCCTGGCAATGCCTGGGGTTTACTGCAACCGGAGGGTATAATTTACACCACGTGCGGGGAGTTAAAATGCCCCTCCACGTCCCCATCACTGAGGACCTGTCATAGCTGCTTTGTTTCTTCCCGAGTCCCCAGACCTGCAGCCCGGGATGGGGGTGGGGACCAGTGGTGCTTGCAGAAGCAGGTCCCCTGTCAGTGAAACTCACACACTGCTCTCTACCCGAGGGGCTGGGATCCAAGACCCCACCTGACCCCAGTGACCCCACCTGGCAGGATACCAGGTGGTATTCTTAGCACTTTACATCTATTAACTCATTCAATCCTGACAGCGACCCTGTGGGATAGATGATGATGATTTAGAGATGGGGAAACCGAACGCAGAGAGGTGAGCTCGCTGGCCCAAGGTCGCACGGCCAGTACATGGCAGAGCCAGGATTTGAACCCAGGCAGTCTGACTCTGAGTGCTGGAGGGCAGGTGCCAGGTACTTTCTGGACGTGTGAACTGGAGTACAGTATTCAGGCACCAACGGGATGGGGAAACACCATGACCCTGAGGCCAGGAGGGAGGAGGGAGAACTGGTTCCTGGTAGCCCTAGGAGATGGGGGACTCAGCACCACTCCATCATGGGAATTGAGGCCCAGAATGAAGAAATCTCTGTGTGGTCCCAGGTCCCACTGTGGTTACTGGCTGAGTTTGCTAGGACCCAGGTGTCCTGGCTCTCAGCCCTGCATCCTTCCATGCCCCCAGCAAACCAGGTCCTGCCCTGAGACCCCTCTGTCCCTGTCTCTTCTCCCTCCCCAGGACAGAATCCGTGGCTGAGAAGATGCTGACCAACTGGTTTGCCTTCCTCCTGCACAAGTTCCTGAAGGTGAGTGGGAGTGAGACAGGAGCCGCAGTTGAGAGTGAATGGGCGGGGAGGGGGGGAGGGGCACTCCTCTGGGCCTGCCCCCGGGGCTGCATGGGGACCGCTCAGGAGCAGGGCCCCACCTGGCCAGGTGGTCAGGAGAGGAGGGAGGAGGCTGGTGCTGCCACACACCCGCCCCGCCTGTGCCCGCAGGAGTGCGCAGCGGAGCCGCTCTTCATGCTCTACTGCGCCATCAAGCAGCAGATGGAGAAGGGCCCCATCGACGCCATCACGGGCGAGGCCCGCTACTCCCTGAGCGAGGACAAGCTCATCCGCCAGCAGATCGAGTACAAGACCCTGGTGAGGACCCCCGGAGCTCGGGGGACAGTGCCAACCTCCTGCCCTGATGTCTACTTCACCCTCCGGCCACACAGCCAGTCTGAGGGGGTCGATAAAGAGGCCAGGAGACTGACCGGCCTGGGAGCAAGTCCAAGTGCACCAAGGGCAGGCAGACCACCTGGGTGCCTTCTCGCCATCTCAACTGGTGGGCCCAAAGTGCTCTTGGTGCCTCAGTTTACCCTAGATCGTATAGGGTGGAGAAAACCTATCACTCACCCTTAGGCACGAGGAGATTGGCATCATGGGAAAGAGCGTGAGTCTGTGGATTCCTAATAGAGAAGCTTCAGGGAAGGGGCCAGCCCATGATGCCCCCCTAGAGCCATCTCAGAAGCCAGGATGCCTGGGTCCAGGGTCACAGCAGCCCCCTGGCGTCCAGGAGCTGGGAAGTCGAGTCCCGGTTCTCTGAGAAAGAAAAGGCGGGCAGAGTGGCTCAGGTTGTTGTTGGCAGATGGCAGGGAGGTGAACGAAAGTGAAGCACAGGCAGAGGGGCACCCCACGTCCCCAGGAAGGGAGGGGGCCTTGGCCAGAGATCCCTCGTCTCCTCCCTCAACTCGCTCCGGCTCCCCCTCTCCGGCCGCTTGCAGATCCTGAACTGCGTCAACCCCGACAACGAGAACAGCCCGGAGATCCCAGTGAAGGTGTTGAACTGTGACACCATCACGCAGGTCAAGGAGAAGATCCTTGACGCCATCTACAAGAACGTGCCCTACTCTCAGCGGCCGAGGGCCGTGGACATGGACTTGGGTAGGAGGCCTGGTTTGGAGCATGGAGCAGGGGTGGGCAGGGTGGCAGGGGGCGCTTCCAAGGAGGGCATTTGGGCTGTGGCATGACTGGGTCCTGCCCAGTGAGCTCAGATGGGGCCGTCTTTGGTGAGGCCCACACTTCTGCCCTGCTGTCTGGACCCCATGGAGGCCTAGATGCCATATAGGTGCTACCATTGCACCAGTTGGAGGGAGCTGGGGTTGCAGGTCCCTAGAGAAGGTATGGCTGGGTGATCCTGGCTGGCAGCCCCCAGCCCCTCACAGTGGCCTGCACCACCCCTCCACCCAGAGTGGCGTCAAGGCCGGATCGCCAGGGTCGTGCTCCAAGACGAGGACATTACCACCAAGATCGAGGGCGACTGGAAGCGGCTCAACACGCTGATGCATTACCAGGTGAGGGGGGCCTCTTGGTGTAGGAGGCGGCTTTGCTTCAGGACCTTTGTCCCAAATGTCCCCTCCCCTCCAAGGCCCTGAAAAACCTAAGAGGGGTTTTCTGATCTTTCCTTTCCCACTTCTCCCGGATCCTAGAGCAGTGACTCTCAGCCAGGGCTGCCCATTCGAATTACGGGGGGAAACTTACCAAACACAGGAGCACCAGATCCACCCGAGAAACTGACTTACTGGCCTGGGGTAAGGCCAGGCATTGCCATCCTGGAGGCCCTGCCTCTGCAGGGAAATGGCATGATGTAAAGTCCGCCTCAAAGGTAACCACTGTAGGTGCCTAATGCAGTTTACACTTCTCGAGTGCAGCAAAGCAGGAAATTGGATAGACTTGTCTTCAGGTCTTACATTCTGCCACTTGCTCGCTGACGTCCTTGGGGAAATGATTAACGCTCTCATCCTCCTTATCTGTAAAATAGGGCTAATGGTGATCCTTGCTCCATAAAGTCCTGTGGAGTAGGTTAAATACAGTAGGTAAAGTGTTTAGCACACTGGCAGAACTCAGCTGCCTGTTGAATGAACAATTAAAAAAAAAAAATCCCAAAATCCCAGCCCTCGCTGATTTGGTTCAGTGGGTAGAGCCTTAGCTTATGGACTGGAGGGTTCTGGGTTTGATTCTAGTCAAGAGCATGTTCCTCAGTTGCAGGCTCAATCCCTGGTCCTGGTCAGGGAGAGTTCGAGAGGCAACCAACTGATGTGTCTCTCACATCGATGTTTCTCTCTCTCTGTCTCTACTCCTCCCTTCTACTCTCTAAAAAATCAATGGAAAAATATCCTCCGGTGAGGATTAACAACAACGACAAAACAAACAAACAAACAAACACCATTTTAAAGAAAGAAAATATAATTTTAAAAAAATCCCAGCAAAAGAAGAAAAGACCCAGGAGGTATCCCCTCCTCCCCCTCTCATGGTAACCACTCCAGGCTCCAGTCTCTGTAAGAGTAAGCACAGGTAGGCAGGTGGGGATTCTGGAAAAAATTATAAAATAGAAGCTGCAAATGAGAGATACCAAGGGAAATTAAACCAACCAGAGGAAGTGCCTGAGGCTGCAAGGCCTGCTGGGACTGCTTGACTAATATCCTCCTGTGCCTGCGCCTCACACGGGAGGGTGCAGGGGGCTGGCAGGCTCGGCTCTGAGGCACCGAGTTGCCCATGACCAGGAGATTGGGGACTTTCATAGCCACAGGAGCTGACTGGGTGCCTCCAGGGGCACTGGGGAAGGCCTGAGCTGCTCCTCTCCAGGCTGCATCCCCCTTACGGACCTGCATCCCTGCCCCAGATAGGAGGAATGTGCTGTAGTGGGAGGGGAAAGGGCTTTGTAACCTGTATTCATTGAAATCCCTGCTTCCCCACTTATCGGTGGTGTGGCTTTAATGTCTCCGAAACTCGGCCTTCTCATTTGTATGATGGAAATAGCAGCCCAACTCGTGAAGGCGGTTGGAAGGATTAGAAACAACAGATGAGGTGCCCAGGATGCATATTCACATCCACGGAGCCACAAACACTCATGTTGATCCCACCCACCCCTGCTTCACAGTGCTTAATGTATTCTGCAGAACAATGGTAATGAACCAATTTGAGCTGGAGAAGAAAGTGCCAAACAGAATAAGCATCATGCCCCCGAATTATTAGAGTCTCGAGGGCAAGCGTGGGGCCTCTCTTCTCTGTCCGCGACGCCCTAACGCTGGGACTGGGCTGTGAATGGGCTGTCCGTCCGATGGCTGTCGATCACAAGAATGGAATATTCTATTCTTACAGTGCTCATCACACAAAGCACTTCCAATTCCCTGATGCCATTTATCATTCATGTATTCATTCATTCCTCAAATATTTACTGAGCTTTCCTGAACGCGCAGCACTTCCCACATGCTAGCCCTGAGTGACAGGGGGACCACAGGGATTATTCCTCCCTTTGGGGGCCCAGTGATGATGTTGCTGCTCATAATAACAGCACTAATGCCAACTCTCACCGAGTGCTCGAAGGGCACCAGGCACGGCCCACAGCCTTTAATCTGCACAACAAACCTAGACAAGATGATTATCCCCTTTGACAAAAGAGACAACTGAGGCACAGAGCAATAAAGTGGCTTTCCTGGAATAATGTAGCCAGGAATTGACACAGCCAAGGTCAGACCCAGCCAGGCATCCTGACCATGGACTTGCACTGCCTGTTGGTCAAGAGAAAGACTGAGGACGAGAGATTTGGTGACGAGACCTGGAATTGAGTCGAACTGTGCTCATTCGGGGGCATCTTGTGACTCTTCCTTTAGGTGACAACAAGTGGTAAATGATAGGTAATCTGTCCTTTCTGGGGATGTAGCCCCCCGCCCCCAGGCTTTCAAAGTATCATTTCTAGGCTATCGGGGGCAAGGAGAGCTCCTGAAAGGCAGAGTGGAGAGTTCCCCCTGGTTCCAGACCTGGTGCTGATGCTGCAAACTGCTGGAGGTCCTGAGGGTGGTCTGGCTGGGCATCAGGGAGCTTGGCACCTCTCAGGCCTGTGCCCAGACAGGACCCTGAAGCTTTAGGCCATCAGGTTAAAAACTGCCCTCTAGTTACCCTCCCTGGAGTCAAAGGTCCTTGGAGCTCCTAGGGTAGAAAATCTGCATAATCTTAATTAACAGAGCGATGTTAACATCTTCCTGCAGATTTATGGGGAGGGTAAAATTAAACACCACCACTAAAACCAGCTATCAGGGAATCTCGTTAGCGCTAATGTTCATTTATAGTTCGACTTCCCAACATCTAATTCTTTTTTGGTGGGAGAGAAGGACTGACAATTTAAGACCCAGAAAGATGGTTTTACGACTGGTACAGCTATAAATCAAACTTATAAAGTTCATAAAAATTGTTAAAATAAAAAATGGTTTAATAGGAATGTTTTATGGCCCATAACATTATTATAGCTATTTTATTCCCTCTACGTTAGGGGTTTAATTGGATCATCACAATTCTGGGGATTCTCCGTTTTTATTGGACGAAGGGTAACCTTAAATCACAATGGCCCCAAATGTCTTCAATATGGCTCCTCATTTATCAGCCCTTGCCCTCCAGGCTGGGTGCTGCGCTGGGCAACCTCTCAGAGAACTGGGCAAGGTCCCATCTTTTTCTCTGAGTCACCAAGAGCAGCCATTCTGTGTGAGGAACTCTTCAAGGTGGCCCAGGCATTGTAGGCCCCAGGCCAGAAAGAAATCCGAGCCAGAAAGGAAAATGGACTTCAGACCAGTGTGACTGGAAATGAAACCCCAGTGAGGGTGTAAGGAGGAGAACCAGTGCTCGGGGCCGGCAGGTCTGGCTGCAGATGGTGACTCTCCAGGTGCTCAGGGTGTGACCTTGTAAGATGTTGCTTATCCCCCGGATGCTTCGATTCCCTCGTCTGAAAAATGGGAATCATTGTCCGTAGCTCACAAGGTTGAAGGGGGCTGGTTCTAACCCAGCACTGCCCAATAGGAATACGATGCAAGCCACATTTACATTTTTACTAAAAATACACTGGTGATGCCTTAACCGGTTTGGCTCAGTGAATAGAGGGTCGGCCTGTGGACTGAAGGGTCCCAGGTTCGATTCTGGTCAAGAGCATGTACCTTGGCTGCGGGCACATCCCCAGTGGGGCGTGTGCAGGAGGCAGCTGATCGATGTTTCTCTCCCATCGATGTTTCTAACTCTCTATCCCTCTCCCTTCCTCTCTCTAAAAAAAAAAAATCAATAAAATGTATTTTTAAAAATAAAAATACACTGATGAAATTAATGTCAACAATACATTTATTTCACCCAACTGATCTGAAATAATTATCATTTCAGCATGCCATAAATATAAAAATGATCAATGAGATAGTTTGTACTTTTTTTATTCATGCTAAGTCATTGAAACCCAGTGTATACTGAACACTTATTTATTTATAAGCCTCACCTGAGGATATTTTTTCCATTGCTTCTGAGAGTGGAAGGGAGGCAGGGAGAGAGAGAAACATGGATGTCAGAGAGACACATCGACTAATTGCCTCTTGCATGTACCCTGACCCACAGCAGGGAGTGAACCTGCAACCCTTCAGTGTATGGGCCAACACTCCCAACCATTGAGCCACACCAGCCAGGGCCTGAACACTCATTTGTAGCACATTTCAGTTCAGGCATCTACAGTGCATCTCGGTTTGGACTAACCCAATTGCCAGGGCTTAGTAGCCACAGGTGGGAGTGCTGCCATGTTGAACGGCAGGAATCTGCTACTGCTGGTATTCCTCGCACTCTGCTCCACGTCTTCTCCTTAACCGGGTAGAAGTGCTTGACTACTCCGTCTTGCAAAACGTCAACAGTCACCCGCACTATACCTCTCATACCCTTCTAGGTATCAGACCGATCGGTGGTGGCTCTGGTCCCCAAACAGACTTCCTCCTACAACATCCCCGCCTCTGCCAGCATCTCCCGGACGTCCATCAGCAGATATGGTGAGGACCAGTCTCCTGTGACCTGCCAGGGACCGCTCGCTGTGCCTCCTGACAGCGGGAAGCCCTGGCTGCTGCTGGCCTCCAGTCAAAGGCCTTTGCTCCTTTGCTTCCCTCCTTCCCTAGTCCAGTGGTTCCCAGAGCAGCCCATCTCCTCAGAGCGGTGGGAGCAGGTGGCACCCTGTGCCCTTCCTTCAATAGCCCAGGCCTGGTGAAGGAGTTCAAGGGGCACCTGGATGGGGGAGGTTCACATACCCCAGTCTCCATCTGTTGTCCTGGCTGGAGTAGGAATAGTGCCCCGTTTGCTCTCAGAAGGGTCCCAGTTTGGACAATCAGTTTGCGGTCTGTCCACACTGAGGAGCGTCAGCCCCCCCCCCCCCCACGCCCTCCGTGCCTTCCGGGGATGAGGTTCCGGTGACTCTCTTACCATTTCCTCTGGATCCCCCTGTGCACTGAGGACACTTCAGGACGGAGGCTAGCAGCTCCAAAAGGCCTGGCTGTTCCCAATTCTAGGCCCCAAGAAGGGCCCCATGAACTTCAAAGAGGGAGGATCACAGCTCACAGCTCCCGAGTATCTGGTTCTCCTAGACCCTCCAGGAATATTTGTGTGACATTTTACCTATTGATCATCTTGGCTGGAAGCAACAGGGGCAGGGGACTCCAAAATCCCCAAGGGTCTCTCCAGCTCCCAGAATTCCTAAATCCTCTTTTACACAAAGCTCCCAGGCTGTCCTTATGCCAACCAAGAATCCCTAACCACGCCCCCCACAGGAGGAGCCAAGAGTCCCCTTCCAATTGAAACTGGTTTCTTCCGAGTGGGTGTGGCAAGCGGGCAGGGATTCTAGAAGGATTCTTCAGGCAAGGATGGTGCAATCAGCTGCTCACAGGCCTCCACCGCCCCCTTCTCCTCAGACTCCTCCTTCAGGTACACAGGCAGCCCCGACAGTCTGCGGTCCCGGGCCCCCATGATCACCCCAGACCTGGAGAGCGGGGTCAAGGTGTGGCACCTGGTGAAGAACCACGACCACGGAGACCAGAAGGAGGGTGACCGGGGCAGCAAGATGGTGTCGGAGATCTACCTGACCCGACTGCTGGCCACCAAGGTGAGTCCTGCTCTGCTCGGCACAGGGAGGACATCATGGAGTCTGTCCTTCAAGGGGACCCAGAGGATGAGCAGGCCCGGGGTGCCAGCCACCACTGTTCTCTTCCCTTTGGCAAAAATCATAGCCCGATTGCTGCTCCTGGCCCACTCCTAGGCCCAGCATCACTCTCCCACATCTGCCCGAACCCCTTAGGAACAGACTGTGGTTTTCTTATTGGTGCTGACTGGACAGATACGCCGGCTTTCACCATCGCTGCCTTTTTTGCCCACTTGCTGGCCACCATAGGAGGGAAAGCATGAAGGAAGGCCTGGTCCTGCCAATACTCACAGAGAAGGCTCCTCCCCCCTCCCCAATCCCACCTGCCCCTGTTGGGGGGCGGGGGGCTGCATTGCTGGAAACTGTGATGCGAAGCTGCTCCCCGCTTCCCTCACAGAGAGCTAACAGGCCTGTAAGTGTGGCCACTACACGGCTATACAGGCCAGGCAGGGCTAGGTTTCAAATACTCTCCCCACTGGCCCCACAAAAATGCCACTAAGTTCCAGCACAGTGGCATCCAGGTTCCAGCTCTCAGACCTGCTTCCAGAAATGGCACAAAAAACAACACCATCCAGCCACATGTCTTTAATTCTGCTTTGCCTAAAAGACTAATGAGAGACCAACCAAGAGACATGGAGGTTAGACATTTTCCTGGCTTGCAGAGGTATTCCTGGACCCTGCAAACTATGGGACCCAGGCCCAGCCTTGTGCCCCGACAGAGGCCCTCCAAGGGGCTCTGCCCGAGGGTTAGATCTGGACACTTCACTCCAGCTCCCACTACAGACACCACTTACCCCAGCCCCCCAACATCGTAAGCCTTTTCACACTTATCAGACCCTCTGTGGCCCTGCCATGCCCCTGCCCCGAGGCTCCCAGTCTTCCGGCTGGTTCTTCAAACATCCTCTCCTATCAGTCTGCACCCCTCTTCCCCATGGGAAGCCTGGACTCCGAGCTCTCGCTGTCTTCCCTCCTGGCATGGACGTTGCATAGATGCGTCATGTGGCTGCGTGCTGGAGCAGATCTTCTCAGGAATCTGCAGCCCATGTCGCCCCTCCTGCCTCCCTGACATCCCAGCAGTCGCCTCCCCATCCCCACCCCTCCACCGTCTGCTCGGGCTGGAGTCGCAGACAAATTTCCAAGGCGGGACTGGTCCAAGGCACCATCTGGTCTGCCCGCCTGCTGCCTGCTGCCCCGCTTCTCTCCCCTCCCCTTCACCTCATCTTCTCCCCCTGTCCCTCCCCCAGGGCACCCTGCAGAAGTTCGTGGACGACCTGTTCGAGACCCTGTTCAGCACTGTGCACCGGGGCAGCGCTCTCCCCCTGGCCATCAAGTACATGTTCGACTTCCTGGATGAGCAGGCGGACAGACACAGCATCCACGACACAGATGTGCGGCACACCTGGAAAAGCAACTGGTAAGCCCTGGGGAGGCCGCAAGCTGTGTGTGGGCAGGGCTGGCACCAGCGGGGTCCAGGGAGATGGAGGAGCCTGTTCGCTGGGACTGCTAAGCCCAGGCGCCTTGGGCAAATAGCGCACACATGCTCTGCAGAGCCACCATGGTCCCCAGCGGCCGCCAAGGGGGCCCTGCCTAGCTTGGGGCCCGGCGCCAGGACGCACACTTGAGCTCTGCCCTTTCAGGTGGAGACCTTTCCCCAGGAAGCACCTCCTCCCTGACCCTGAGGTGTCTGTTCTCAAGAAGAGGGAGCTGGGGGAACCTACACAAAGCGCCTCATTTGTGAACTAGAAGCAGAGCCTCAGAGGCCAGGCAGCGCTGAGCACCCTGAGTAGGACAGAGTCGAAGGCACTGCCTGAGATCTGGGGCCCTGGGTTAAGCCAAGAGCCTCGAGGAAGGCAGCCTACGCTCCGGAGAGAGCTCACACCTGCTGTAGACTTGAGCCCTCGGATCAGGAGGAAGGCCCTGCAAACCTGATCCCCGAAGGCCAAGTTTTTACCCCGTGGCTGTCAGCAAGCAGCGGGCAGATGTCCTGCGGGCTTGCCCTCTCTTCCCTGAAAGTCACCTCTGCAGCCAGACCCAGCTCAGGGAGGCAGCTCCCACAGGCCGCCGGCATGAGACCTCTCTCCCCTGGGCTTGAACCTGAACCAAAACGCAGGCGAAGGGCTGGCTTTCAGGTCCGATTGGGCCTGGCCAGGAGCCGGAGTCAAAACCCTTCCACCAGGAAAGAGTGCAGAGAGTAAAGAGAGGAGAGAGAGGAGGTCCAGGCACTGGGGTTGGGCAAGCAGCCCACACAGCTGTCCGGAGTCAGCGATCTCTTCAGAAAACAGAGCCGACACAGATGGGCCCAGGCTGCTATTTGGGAATCCAAAGTCCTAGCAACCAGCAAAACACGTTGGAAATACCCCACCCCGATCTCGAATGTCCCTCCCTTCTCCGGTGTGTCATGGCCGCTGAGCCCTTCGGAGCCTGCGGCTTTGATCGCAGGGAAGTGAAGCGGAGAGACTCGCATGCTCGTGGGTGCACTTCACCAGGGCAGGCCCTTTGCCTGTGTCCCCAGGGGCAGGGCCATGGATGTCTCCCTTGCGTGGGAGGATCCCAGTCCAGCTCGGGGAGCAGGCAAATTCAGGGAAATCACAAGAAAAGTCTGGATTCTCCCCATCTTGGTGCCTCCTGTTGCTGGCCAGGCCCATGTCATAGAAATCCCCTCCCCTGCTGCGGTGGTGGGGAGAGTCCCCTTCCCCAGACTCCAACAGCCAGTGTCCAAAGGAAGACCCTCAGGAGGTCCCCAAGGCTGCTGGCGGAGGGAGGGGGGAAGAGATGCGTCACCTGTCAGTGGGGGCAGCGCCCCCCAGGTTATGGGAAGCCAGGTCATCGTCATCCTCATGACCACTTATTTATTTATTTTAAATAGATTTTTATTGATTTCAGAGAGAGGAAAGGACGGGGGGAGAGAGAGGGAAACATCAATGATGAGAGAGAATCATTGCTTGGCTGCCTCCTGCATGCCTCACACTGGAGATCGAGCCCGCAACCCAGGCGTGTGCCCCGACCGGGAATCGAACCGTGACTTCCTGGTTCATAGGTCGACGCTCAACCACGGAGCCACACCGGCCGGGCTAATTACCATTTATTTTGGCAGCTAAGCAGAAAACCTAAAAGAAGGGCTTGGGGTGGGCAAAGCAGATCTTTCCAGGACCTGACGGGACTAAGATATTCGGGAAAGTTTGGGGTCCATCGGAGTCAAGAGAAGATGAAAAACAGGAGAGGAGATGTAGGCTGGGTGCTGGGCCATCACCTCGAGCCCGAGGGACAAGCCAGAGGACAGAGCTCACTGCACAGAGGAGCCAAAAGAGTTAAGGCCCCGGAGGCAGCTGGAGGAGAAGGCAGAGCTGGGAGAGGCAGGAAAAAAACAGCAGCTGTTCTGGGTTTGAAGTTGGACTAAAGGGGCTTACCCTCCTCCTGGCCTGAGGAGCAGAGAAAATGCATTCTGCTCCGATTATGAATTCCCATTTGCCGAAGGAACTCTCCTGAGGACTGATGGCTTCCTCTCGGGGTGGGAGAGACGCAGCTACAGTGGGGCCTTTCCAGCGCCAACAATGGCTTCCTCTGCTTCTGGGGTCCCTGCCTGGACACAGGAAAGCCCTGGGGGAAGCCCTGGGGAGAGTCCTGAAAGCCCTGCCCCAGGGGACCCCATTCCTGGGCCCAGCAGCCGGGGCTGCCCTGGGAAGCGGCCGGGGCTGGGCGGGGAGCACAGGTGGCGCTCTTTGTGCCCTTCTGAGCCCGTGCCTGGACAATGGCCACGGGCACTGTGAAGGGACTAGGGGAGCCTGGTGGCTTTGTTTGCAGCCCTGAGAAAATTGTGCCGCTCTCTGTACTTGGGCTGCCCTGGGGCACGGAGACCCTTGGAAACGGCTGCCAGGAGGGAACAGAACGCCCCTCGCCCACCCCCAGCTGTTAGAGAGCAGGGTCAGCCCCATCAGGGCGCAGTGGCCTCTCTCCGCTTCTCTCGGGATCAGGAGCAGCTTGAGCTGAATTTGCAGGCCTGGCTGGACCAGCTTTCTGTCATTCCATTCCTTGCCCTTTGGAGAGAGAACTTGAATTTGGGGGGCAGGGAGGAAATTAGTGGCCAGCATCAGGGGTGCAGCCGAGGTGCAGCCCTCAGGGTCTGCTCCGCCTCTTCCCCCAGCCTCCCTCTGCGCTTCTGGGTGAACGTGATCAAGAACCCCCAGTTCGTGTTTGACATCCACAAAGGCAGCATCACGGACGCCTGCCTCTCTGTGGTGGCCCAGACCTTCATGGACTCTTGCTCCACGTCCGAACACCGGCTGGGCAAGGACTCCCCGTCCAACAAGCTGCTGTACGCCAAGGACATCCCCAGCTACAAGAGCTGGGTGGAGAGGTCAGTGGCACCTGAGGACAGGCCCCTGCCTGCTGCCTGCTCCTGTCCCCAATCTGTGGCTTTCACTGACCCAGCGGTCACAATTGTGTTTGGTACCTTTATACCTGCTCCATCCTTTCCCTTGTCTACACTGCCTGCTGTGGGGAGGAAGGGAAGCTTTGTGGCCTTTGAAATCAGGTCAAGGTCATTATCATCCTAATTACCATTTATTGAGCACATGCTAAGCACCCAGCAATGGGATAAAGATTTTGTCTGTACCGTCCCATTAAAATAGAGTTGTGAGGTGGGTGGTATCATCATCCCCATTTTACTGATAAGGAAACTGAGGCACAGAGAGGGTGAGTCACTTGCCCAAGGTCAAACAGCTAGCAGGTAGCCAAGCTGAGATTTGAATATAAGGATTCTGCTCAGAGTCTGGGCTTTTCATCACTGAGGGGACGCGGGGGGAAGTGCTGCAGCCAGGAGCTCACAGATAGATGGAACCTGGCCTTAGGGGGCACCTGTCTCCACGCCTCCACCTCAGATTGAGGCTAGAGGCCAGGGGAAGCCAAATCAGAAGAGAACTGAGACGGTGCTAGTGAATGGGGACTCCTCAGGTCCGCAAGGGGCTCCGGGTCAGGGCGAGCCCCCTCAAGGAGCCTGTCCCCTGCACCGCAGATACTATGCAGACATCGCCAAGCTGCCCGCCATCAGCGACCAGGACATGAACGCCTACCTCGCCGAGCAGTCCCGCCTGCACGCTGTGGAGTTCCACATGCTGAGTGCTCTCAATGAGATCTACTCCTACGTCAGCAAGTACAGCGAAGAGGTATGACAGGGCCCCGGGGCGCAGACACCCACACGCAGCAAGCCAGGCGGTGAGACACAACACCTGTGCTTGTCCTTAAATAACGGCATCGGAGGGTCATTCAGAAAACACAGCAGGAGGCAAAAGCCACTGCATCTTCCAAAGGCAGCCCCACCTCCCCGACTCACCCGGCACTTCCTCACACATCGCCTCGCCTTTCACGCGCCCGCAATGGATAACACTTGGTAATGTTGCTGTTTTCCAGTGGAAAGTGCTGTGCGATTCACTTCTTTCTTCCTCAAACAGTGAATCGGTGTGCACTTGGGCACAGCCTGCCAGTTACATTTCAGAGAGGCAGGTGGGCCGTCACACGAGTGGCAGTTCCACAGGACAGCTTCCGGGAATCCACCCGTCACACATGAGCACTGTGCCTGAGAGTGGTGTCAGTAATAATACGGATGACAGTAATAATAACTAACGCTTGCATAGTACTTCCTAAGTGCCACGTGTTGTTTCAAACACCTTAGCTGCGCAGCTGACCCTTGAACAGCCCGGTTTGAGTTAATACAGTCCACTTGCACGTGGATTTTTTTCCACTCGGCCACAACTCCGCTAACTCGCACAGATCAAACCCACGTTGATTGGAGATCAACTGCACTTTTGGGAATCCCTCACGCAGAGGGTTGATTGCAGTTATACGAGAATCTTCGACTGTCTGGGAGGTCAGCACCCATAACCCCTGTGCTGTTCCAGGGTCACGATATACAGACATGCATACATAACATATACATATATACACACGCATACATACACTGAGTGGCCAGATTATTATGACCACCTGACGTTTATAGGCAAATTAGCTATAATTTTGTGCTGAAGTTGCTAGAGGGCCAGATCATTATAACCGTCTGAATACCACAACATACCTAAGTATCGTTGCTGATCAAGTTTATCCTATCATGATGGCATATCCCAATGGAGATGGCTTCTTCCAACAAGACAATGCGCCATGCCACGATGCTCATATTGTGCAGGAGTGGTTTCAAGAACATGAGGGAGACTTTACCTTGCTTAGGTGGCCCCCACAATCACCAGATCTCAATCCATTTGAGCATTTGTGGGACGAAGTTAAAAGAGCCATCAGGCAGCTGGTTCCACAACCACCAAATCTCACAGAACTGGACAGTGCTAGTCATCAGGCATGGTGTCAGATTCCTCACATCACCTTTCAACATCTCGTGGAGTCAATGCCAAGAAGAATCGCCGCAGTATTGAAGGCAAAAGGTGGCCCAACGAAGTACTGATGGGGTGGTCATCATAATATGGCTGGTCATAATAATCTGATCACTCAGTGTATGTAAACGCAAATATACAGACATAGTCAGTTAAGCATATACATTACTTAAGGTTATGCTCATTAGGGGAGAATGGAAAGGCAGATAGAAGGATGGAAGATTCGGAAATGGCGTCTCCTCTCCTGAGTTCTGAAGTCTCCCCGCCTTTGCTTTGTTCCTCAGCTCATCGGGGCGCTAGAGCAGGACGAGCAGGCCCGGCGCCAGCGGCTGGCCTACAAGGTGGAACAGCTCATAAACGCCATGTCCATCGAGAGCTGAGAAACGGAGCCGCCCGTTCCTGGGAAGAGGGACCTGCGAACGCTGTGACACTGGGCGCCTCGGAAGGAAGGACAAGTGACGGGGATCGGACCCCAGAGCTTGCTGTCCCCCGAGACCCCATCCCAGGGAGAGGGGAGCCACGCCCGCCAGATCTCCTCGCAGATCCTGCAGGGAGAGACCACGGGCCGCGACGCCCACCCCAGGGCGCACAGGAGAGGAGCAGGGCCGCGGAGGAGGCGGCTCTCTACCGAGAGGGGCCAGCCAGCTGGACACGGTTCTGCCTCTGTGACTGCTGCTTTGCATGAAAACTCATTTGATGTATATTGGGGAAATAATGAGAACTTTATTTAATTTTTTTTAAGAAAAAGGAAAACCAGAAATAAAACAAAACAAAAAGCTTCCCTGTTAATCACGTCCAACTTTTGTTGAATTCTGGGTCCTAACCCCGCTTCCTTCTCTTGTCCCAGGCCCTCCTTCCTTATCCAACTCCTGTCTCCAAATGCCAGGAAAAAAAAACAAAAACCCTACAGAGATGCTGAGAGGAATCGGAGGGAAAATTGTTGTTTCTTTTCCCTTGGCATTAAAAAAAAAAAAAAAAATGAGGAGAAGAATGAGCACAAGCCTGCACCAAACACTTTGCAAAACTCGAGGCCAGTAAAACCTGGAATTATCCCGGCAGCCAGAGAGCGTGGGAATTACAGAACTTCGTGCCGGTTGCAAAGCCATGGAGCAGCTCAGCCTGGCGGATGGGGAATTGAGCTTTACAGACCACACACCTGTATATTCTCATCTCTCGGGAGAGGTGTCTCTAGAGTACCAATGCTTTTTGCTACTGTTTTTCTGTTGGTTTGTTGTGTGTGTGTGTGTCTCTGTGGGTGTGTGTGTGTTATTTAATCCCAAACCTCCACAAATGAGGAGCTGATCTTCGGTACCTTTCCCTTTGTTTTCCCCAAAGTTCCTAGGGGAAGTGGGGGAGAGGTGGGCCTCTCTCAGACCAGAAGACTGGCCACCGTGAGGACACGCGCAGCTCCGCCTTAGCATCAGTCACCATCCCGAACCAGGAACCCTACCCTGGGGGAAGGGCCTAGAGGCACGGGGCCAGGCCTCCAGGAGGTTCCTTGTGGGGTCGTGGGTGTTGGGCTCTGGATTCCATTCCAACCCGCTAGTGGTGTTCACAGTTAGAGAGAAAACAAGAATCCAACATCCAACCATGTTTACAGCAAGCAATACCTGCAGCACGTCCCTTACAGAAGCCGCGGGCTTTTCTGTTCTGCTTTGTTTCCTTCGTCCTCTTGTGCCTGGAGAGGGGAGACGACCCTTCACTCACATGTGGACGCTCCTGGCTGTGCACTTCCTGGGGAGAAAAGACTGTGGATCCCCACGTGACTGCCTCTCTTGTCCTTATGAGTTGGAAGGACACGTGGGCGGTTTCTCGCCGGGCTCCTTTCCTGCTCTCCTGCTGGCACCTAAAACCACGATGACCACCTCTCCTGAGTGCAGTTTCCAAGCAGAGAGACCAAAGCGTCACGCCCTGGTTCAGAGGACTCTCAGGAGCCAGGGGGGGTCACCAACAGGAAGGCCCTCTGTTGGTGACAAGACCTCGGTGACCAGGACAGCCATCCAGGTTTCCGAAGGGCCTCCCACATCGGCAAGGATCCAAGCAGGCGGCTCCGACTTCTCCACAAGCAGCGCAGAAGTGTGGGGGAAGGAGGACAAGAGAGAGGCAACGGGATGGCAAGTGGGGGAGGCAAGAGCGGACCCACCTCCCCTCCCCACCTTCTTGTCAAGGGGCTGCAGTGCAGGGAAACTGGACCAGCCATCCCCAGAGAGACCAGACCAGAGTCATTTCCTCTGTAATTAACTCGGGGCCCCAGCATCTCTGTGCCCTGACTTACCTCCAAACAATTCCAGTTCCCAGCGGCTCTGCTGACCACATTGGATTCCCAGGAAAGGGCTGGGGGAGGGAGGCTGTGGGGCTGGCCTCCATCGCCGGCATGTGGCTTTGGACTGCTGAGCTAACCACACAGCAGACATCGCCTGCTCTCAGCTCCACTTTCTTGCCTGAATGCAGCTGACAAATGGGAAGAGAAAAGCATTCAGCGAAATACTCAGGAAACCTAACTTGTTTTCATTATAATTCACGACCAGCCATGCCAAGGCCACTTTCCTCTGATAATCCTCTTCTGTTAAAGTTTCTCGGGGCTCTATTAGCAGCCTGAAAGAAATACTAATGACTGGCCTTCTGCACTAAGCCAAAGTGTTTACTCTTCACAGCACCCAAAGCTTATCAGCTCAGAGCCCATGATTTATGGAGATGAAGAGAGAGGAGATACAGGCAAGAGGAATGTGATAAGGAACTCTGCGCTACCCCCACACACGCACGTCCGGCTCGCCTCATTTTAATTCTGAGTTCTGCAGGCAGGTTTTCTGTTCACACTACTGCTTTAACTGGCATCCAGGACTTGACCCCACCAAGAAGCAAAAGCGAGTCAGACATCTCCAGTGCGTCTTAGCCATCCCTCACCTCTGGGCATCCACCTGGGCATCTCCCAGCAGCTACTGATGGTGGCCACTCCCTGTCCCCAGGGATGCTTCCTTGAAGGTTTTTGGAGAGGGTAGAGAATGATGGGAGGTGGGGGGTAGATTGAAGAAAGCAGCCGCACAGACACACAGAGAAGAGCCAAAGCTGGCAAGAGACTTGGCCCATTTCTCTGGATTCCATGAGAGAGTTGGGGAAGCTGGGTTGGCAAGGGAAGTGGCAGGATGTCCTTGAGAAAGAAATTGAGGAAAAGGAAACAGCAGTTGGATTCAAGCCAGGCTAAGAGGGCAAGTGGTTGTAGAGCCTTGCCCCCTCTCTAGTGCCTCACCTAGTCCTCATCCAACAGCTCTTGACCTTGGATCATCAAGAACCAGTGGAGCCCACCCTGTGGATCAGGGTGGAGAGGCAGTCGGTTCACCTCCCTCCTCACTGTTATCCAGTTCGACGATGGTTTGAGCTTGAGTGAAGAATAAGTATGAAAGGCACAGCCTCTCCCCCACATGAAGCCATCCACCCTGGAGGGAGGCAGGGAAGGAGGTGTCTCTGGAAAGGCAATCGGGCTTGTGATCTGCACAAGAGACAGTCCTCTGGAAAAGGAACAGACCCCAGAAAAGTGTTTGGCAACACGGAGATGGACAAGACGCCCATCTTGGTGGAGCCAGTCCCTCCAGCAGGCCTGCTGCTTCCCACCCTCAACCTGGTGTCAAGTACCCCCACCCCACAGTGCACCCCTCAGGACCATTTCCCATCCACTACTGGCTAAGACCACCCCTCTTGGCAGACCTCAGTCCTTGAACTCGTGGCTCAGCTGTCAACGTCACTCCAGGGAGGTACCTGTGTTTTTCATTCATTCGTTCATTCATTCAGGGAACCTTCAGACCTGTAACTATTCTCTAGGCCCTGCTGTATGTGCTGAGAAATGGCAATGAACAAGATGGAGATGAACCTTCTAGCAAGTTTACATTCTCCAGGCTACTGGTTCTTGCCACCAACTTAGCAGGCGCAGTTCTCCTTCCTCTCCTGCAGGGGGCAGGAGTCTTCTAAGCAAGGAGGCCCAAGGAGATAAGAAAGCCCACCTACCCAGCTGCCTTACCTTATTCTGGGGACATCACTTGGGCCATAGAGCCTCCCTCATTTCCATTACCACTGTCTCTTGTGGCGACAGTTCCCTGCTCCTCGAGGCCCTGGACTTCCTTCATTTCCACCAAATGGGGACAAGAAACAGCCATGGAGGCCCCCGGCCCTGCTGTGCATGCAGAAGTAAGGATGGGTGTGACAGACTGAAAATGGCCTGGGCAGAACACCTAGAGAATGCCTGGAAGCCTCGTCCGCCAAATCTCCAGGCGCTTCCCTATTGCCACACCTGCCCCCCATGAACCTGCAGCGGTTAATACTGAGCCAGCTGCTCTGGGGAGGCCTGGCTGCAGACAGGAAAGACCTGCAAATGGGGGCAGAGAGGCTTCGACTGTGAGAAAATGCAAACAGCCACACAGGGGAATGGATCCCACAGCAAGACTCGGGGATGGAGTTCGGGGCCTTGGGGAGCCTCAGGAACAAGCTGAGAAACTGGCAGCACCTCCCATCGCTCCATCCTCCCTCCTCTCTTCCTCTCTCCTGGTTTTCCCAGGAGTGAAGTGTTAGCTACCAGGCTTAGCGATGCCACCTAGGAAAGATAAAGTTTCAGTCTGGGACTCAGGAAAGACCTGGGAGAGATCAGCCCAGCAGCCCAGCAAGGCAACCTGAGACTCTCTGGCTTCCGTGGACCCCTCATCCCGTCTCCTCACCTGAAAGAAGCCCCGCCTTCAGACCAGCCCATCCTTTCCGCACCTCACCCCACCCCCATCCCAGCCTCAAGGAAGATGGATGGTCCTCTGGGCTTCAGTCCAGGCCCTGACTTGTTACCCTCCTTCCTGGCATTGCAGGTGGAGAGCAAAATGGAGAATAGTGTCCTCCATCCAGAGCAGATGTCCTCAGGTGTGTCTGGGAGGAAGGGACCAGCTCCTTGTACCATGACACTAGGGGCCTAAGCCCACCCCCCTCTGCCCACAACTTCTCCTCCCCAAACCCACTCTTCCTGACACACTGGAATCTGTGTGATATCTATATTTTTAAGAAAATGCAGCGATAGTTGTCTGGTTTTCTTGTTTTTACAGGTGTTGCGGAATTTTAAAAAAAAACTGGAAGAAAATGAAGTATTTAAAATGTTCCAATAAAATAGGGTTTTTTGTTATTCTAATATATTATTGTGTACCTATTGTAAATATGAAACACTCCTATTTTGCAAGCCAAGGACACGATTTGTACTGTTGTTATATATAAATAAAATTTACTGGATTAAAAAATACCTTAACTCTTCAAATTAACTTGATTGTCCAGCAGCATATACGCAGATTAACATTTCCCAGCATAGTTAAGAAGCAGGATATCATGGAAAGATGAGCTAAGTTGTTTTGAGGGACTTCTAGAATTCTCTCTGGAGCCAGCGCTCATTAATGTCCAGTCATATCTCTCTCTCTCTCTCTCTCTCTCTCTCACACACACACACACACACACACACACACACACGCTGCTCTGCTTGTACCAATAGGTGAATACTGCCCTCTAGCCCAAGACCCCAGAATAAAGCTTTTCTTCCAAAAGGGCTGACAATGCCAGGCGCTTTGGGTTGTGGCACTTTCCCCGGGGCGTGAAAAGGGCCTCCAAAGAACGAGGTGATCCACCCCTAGCCCTTCCTGAAAATGACATTCACTCATTAAGTGAAAGTACATAACACTTATTAAGCACCTACCATGGGCTGGCATTGTGGCAAGCGCCCTGGGATAAAATTAAAAATGAGAAAGGTGCCCTCGCTGGTTTGGCTCAGCAGATAGAGAGTCAGCCTGTGGACTGAAGGATCCCGGGTTCGATCCTGGTCAAGGGCACATGCTGGGGTTGCGGGTTCGATCCCCAGTAGGGGGCGTGCAGGAGGCAGCCAATCAGTGATTCTCTCTCATCACTGATGTTTCTGTCTCTCTCTCCCCTCTCCCTTTCTCTCTGAAATCAATAAAAATATATTTTTTGAAAAGAAATGAGAAAGCCCGGACCCGCCCTCATCAGCCTTGGCGTGTGGTGGAAATCATAAGGACTCTGGAAAGGGAGTGTCTGAGCCACAGGAGGGGTATTTTTGTTGTTTTTCTTTTATTTCCAGTTGAGGGTTAAAAGGGGGAAGGTGCCAGGCCATGGGTGCCTTTAGATTAAGGTGACCAGACGTCCCGGTTTTGGCGGGACAGTCCCAATTTTTAACAATTTGTCCCGTGTCCCGCGGCATTTTTAAAAAGTCCCGATTTTTGGAAGGAGACATACGTACTACTCTTTGTAATATTTTAAGTAATAAAAAAAAAAAAAAACCTGTTACCATTGTTAAAATCTGGTCACCTTACTTTAGGTCCAGCACAGGGAGAGGGAGCAGATAAGCAGTTAGGCCCTCGCTGCATGGCTCAGTGGTCCCGTGTCCACCTGTGAACCAGGAGGTCGCGGTTCGATTCCCAGTCAGGGCACATGCCCAGGTTCCGGGCTCCATCAGTGATTCTCTCTCATCCCTGATGCTTCTATCTCACCCTCCCTCTTCTTCCCTCTCTAAATAAAAATTATGTTTTGTTTAAAAAGATAAGCAGTTCGGCAGACCTGAGGATATCCTATTGTGAATATGTGAATTCGCCTGTACGTCTTGCTCAGACCTCAAAGTGTGTGGGTGACACTTCCACCTTCAGCCGGTGGAAGACGTGGATGAGGATAACTGACAGCCTGCCAGTCTAAGACCTCAGCTGAGCCGCCAGAACTGCCGGCCACTCCCTGTGTGATAACGAGGGGGGTCAGCGCTGGTTTCTGGCTCCACGGCTGTGTGCCTGGCACTGGGAGCGAAAACTCCTGAAGGAGGAGGAACAGCCCTTGCCCTCAGAGAGCCTCCAATCTGATGGCAGAGGCAGCTGCCGCCTCCACGGAGCCGCCAGCCGGACGGGGAAGACGCAGACCCTGCAGGCCTGGTGGCCAGTCTTCGATGGACTGTGATACTGTAGGAATGGGGCCAGGGGCTCAAAGACAAAAGCATGGAAGCAAGTGCCTGTTCATAGCTACAGTGCGTGCTGGGGTTGTAGAATTATCGTAGATTCAAAGGGAAAATTCTCACCCTCACTCCGCAGCCTCTGAGTTTATGGTGCTGACACACACACACACACACACACACACCCCGTTTCCGAAGAGACTGGAGAGATGCAAATGCTGGGCCCGAGGGTGAGAAAATTGCAAACACAACAGCCTGAAGAGCCGGGAAGAGCAGGCACCCCGTGGCAGAGGCCTGTGTGTAATTAGTGCGTTCTTTCCAATTGCACGGAGGGTTGGTTTGTGAGCGCAGGGGCCATGGGCCATTGGACTAATGTTACTGACATTAAACCATCCTCCGCTTCTCTTTTAAACACAGGAGCACTGGAGGCGCAGTGGAAAGGGGAGGTGGTTTCTCAGCAGAGGCCTGTGGCCCTGGCGAACACCTGCCAAGAGGGTGGTTAGGCGAGAAGGGCCTCTGACAGTGTCTGCTGGGGCCCTGGGGTCGGCTGGGACACAGACTGGATGGAGGAGGCCTTTACACAGGGCCCTTGCACCCCAGAGTTCTCTGCCGGGCCCCACCTCCCCTTAGCAACTTGGACTTGGAGAGCCTCTATTATCAAATAGCCGCTGCAGGAACTGCCATCCTCAGGAAGGAAGAGGCGGGGAGAGGAACCTACCGGGTGCCTGCCTGTCCTGTTTACAGAGGCGAGTGCCAGGCCCACAGTACATGCCCAGTAACAGTGCTATGAATGAATGAATGAATGAATGAACAAATGAACGAATGACTGTTGGGAACCACCTATCACATTCCAAGCATGGGAACATCCTCGTTAGGCCTCTTAATCTCACATGATAGGAGTGTTCCGTTTTTCTAGCCTGAGGCTCAGAGAGGTTAAGAGACTTCCTTAAAGTCACACAGCTATTCAGTGGTAGAGCCTCTGAGGTCTGACTCCAGAGTTCAGACTGCATGCTCCTCCTACTGCATAACCTCTAGAACAGGGGTCCTCAAACTTTGTAAACAGGGGGCCCGTTCACTGTCCCTCAGACCATTGGAGGGCCGGACTATAGTTAAAAAAAAAACTATGAACAAATTCTATGCACACTGCACATATCTTATTTTAAGCAGGACAGGCAGCAGCAGCAAAAACACCCGGCATGTGGCCCGCGGGTCGTAGTTTGAGGATGCCTGCTCTAGAACCATTGAATCCTCAGGAATCTTCTCCAGAAACGGATCCTCCCTCTTGCCACAAGCAGGTGCCAGGAGACCCATCGTCAGCATTTGTCAATATTCATATTTGTTCCACAAAATTGCTATTGATTCATCGCTTGAAGTTAGCATCACACTAGACTGGGCACCATTAGATATACAAGTCTCAGCGTTGCAGCTTTCTCAGAATTTACAATCTGATGTCAACACCGAATCATTATTCAAAGAGAGAAAGATATATCCCTTTTCTTCATGTTTCCTACAAAACATGCAAAGTAATGTTGCCAATCTGGGGCAACGGGCATCTCAGAGTGCTGGCTCCTCGATTTGAGGGGAAACGTGCATGATAAGCCCCTGGAGGGAATTCGGGGAGGTGGGCTATTGCTGGTGATGTGTGGTTGATCATAGTAATACCACGAGCTGTCAAACCTCTCTGCTCAGCAAGGGAGCTGAAACACAGATGAGATCCCGCTGCCTTTGGCTGCCAGAAGCTGGGAGCCAAATGTGGGGCCCCCCAGTAGCGCAGGTGCAGGACTTTCTGCTATGTGGTAATAATATATTATTCAGTAATAGGACGCATATTAACTAATGATATAGACGACATATAAACACTAATAACGGTAGTATACTATCCATCTGATTCCCGGCTTTGCTTTATGTCTCCGCCTCATTTTTCTTGCTTCCTCGCTCTCGACCCCATGATAATTGCTGGGTTTCACATATCCCTACGAGCACAGGCCTCGGGTTCCATTGCCCACTGTTGAATTCCATCCCGAAGCTGAATGGTCTGGGCCAAGTTACATCATCTCTCTATGTATCAATTTTCAAATTTATAAAATGGGGATGCTATGTATTAAATAAGTTCAGATTTTGTAGGAGTTAAATATCTTGGGGGTCCATGGATATTATAAAAGGTAAATGAGAGATAGAATTAACCATAAATCCTTCTTTTTAAAAACAGGACGTACAGGCATGAGGAGATGGGGGTCTCTGTCTGGCTGTGGATGAAGCGGAACCAATGCTCATAGGTTTCAGAAGTGAACGTTGGTGCTGAGAGGTAAGCATTTAGAGGACTAGGTCTGGCTGCCGAGCAAAGAAAGCAGGAGATGAATGAAGGGTTTACCCAAAGACAGTATCAGCCATGAACCAGCCAGTCAAGAACGCTACAGGTAGCCCAACGGGCATGACTCGGTGGTTGAGCGTCAACCTGTGAACCAGGAAGTCATGGTTTGATTCCCAGGCAGGGCACATACCTGGGTTGCGGGCTCCCTCCCCTGGGGGATGGATGTGGGGGTTTGGGGGTGCCGGAGGCAGCTAATTAATGATTCTCTCTCATCATTGATGTTTCTCTCTCTCCTTCTCCCTTCCTCTCTGAAATCAATAAAAATAAAACATTTTTAAAATGCTACAGGTAATAGAAAGTAGCAGCCCTAACCAGTTTGGCTCAGTGGACAGAGCGTCAGCTGTGGACTGAAAGGTCCCAGGTTCGATTCTGGTCAAGGGCATGTACCTTGGTTGCGGGCACATCCCCAGTAGGTAGTGCGCAGGAGGCAGTTGATCGGTTTCTCTCTTATCGATGTTTCCAACTCTCTATCCCTCTCCCTTCCTCTCTGTAAAAAATCAATAAAATATATTTTTTAAAAAAAGAAAAGAAAGAAAGGAGTAGCAGAGAGAAGTGGGTCAAACCAGATTTCCACGTGCTCAAGCCACAGACAGAGTCCAGTTGGCCACAAATCAGTAGATGGCTCGCTGAAAGCCTGACCAGGACCAGGACCCAAAAACTATTTGGGGCCTCGCAGGTAAAAACCCCTTTACCCGGACAGTCAGGGGGCAGGGCAGGCCCGCGGGCCCAGGGCAGGTGAAGCAGAGAAAGATAAGTGCAGAGAGCAGCTCCCACGTGGCTGAGTGATATGGGCTGCGGGAGCCGCAGCAGGTAAACAAAGCTTCATCAGGTGCATGTAACTGAGTAGATTTGAAAGCCAGGAGAACGTTGTCAACATCTTGACCACGCCCTTCCTTTGCCCCGTGGAATCGGCTATAAAACAAAGACGTGGCTTGCAGGCCCTGGCACTGTCGCTCTAATCAGAGGGCAGCGTCCCATCCAGCTCCAGCTTTATTCTCTTGTCTGTCTTTTCTAATCCTTCACCGCCCACCCACCCCCCTCAGGTTCACCCATGGCCGTGCTGGCACAGCACAGATAAGTTAGCTGGAGGCACGGGGGGGGGGGGGGGGGGGGGGGGGGGGGGGGGTGTGTGTGTGTGTGTGTGTGTGTGTGTGTGTGACAGGTTTTAGGGAATTTATGGAATCAGCTCACGTAACTGGAGGTGGCAAGTCTGCAATCTGCAGGGCAAGCTGGCAGGCTAGTGACTGTGGCAAGCATCGATGCAGAGGCAGAATGTCTTTTTTGGAAAACCTGTTTTATCTGAAGGCCTTCCACTGTTCGGTGGGGCTCGCCCATGCTAGGGCAGGAAACCTGTTTTGCTCAACGTCTACTGAATGTAAATGGAGACCTAAAAACTAGCTTTGCAGCAACATCTAGGCTAAGGTGACCAGATTTTAACATTGGTAAAGCGGGACACCACTGACGGGGGGGGGGGGTCTTATTACTTAAAATGTTACAAAGAGTAATACATATGTCTCTTTCCAAAACTCGGGACTTTTTTAAAACGCCGCGGGACGCGGGACAAATTGTTAAAAATCAGGACTGTCCCGCCAAAAGCGAGGCGTCTGGTCACTTTAACGAGGTTGATGTTTGACCAAATTAACTGGACACCATAGCTAAGTTGACACAAAAAAAATTAAGCATCACAGTGAAGAAAAGACAAGTCAACCTGCTTTCAACACCGAAGCTGAACGCGGGTGTGTGACCTGCAAATCCGTTCACTATGGTGCTTTTATTCTGCTAAAATACGCATAAGACAAAATTTCCCCGCTTAGCTGTTTGAAGTGTACAGGTCAGCGGCGTTAAAGTCACGCACACAGTTTGCGCCATCATGACCACCACCCACTCTCGTCACTCTTCTCGTCTTGCAAAACTGAAACTCTACCCGTTAAGGACAATTCTCCATCCTCTGCTCACCCCAGGCCCTGGCAACCCTGAGGAAACCCTTAGTTTCCTGGTAGAATCCCAGCCTTTGCTAGGTAACGGAAGGGGAAAAGGAGCAGATATCATCCAGGTCTGAAGTGCCCCGGAGGCCAGGAATGGGGGTGGGGGAGGGAGGTTCCAGTTCCAAGTCCAGGTCAGAGAGGGATAAACTGCGGTGGGAAAAACTGGAAGTGACCTCCTCTGCTTTTCCTCCTGAGCTCACGAAAGTCTGAACAATCCTAGGCCGCCAACAAGAGTCCCAGCCGAGAAGCACACACCAGAAGCTGGTAAAACAAACACTCAAAGCTGTGTTTAGCTGTTTCCTCTCCGAGACTCCTTCAGAGCTCTGTCCCATCTTCCCTCGCTCCTCCCACCTGCATGTGGCTCCCTGCCCCGTGCCTGACTGTCACCTCAAGCGCCCCTAACGCTGGGCTCCCTAAGGAGGGCACATAACTTTGTGAGCCATCCTGTCATCTTAGCCCCACCTTGCTTTGTCCCACCTGCAGGTAATCGCCCTTAAATTCCCTCCTTAGTTTCAAATGCCTAAAAGAAGCTGCAAAACTGCCTCTTTTTCAGGAGCGTTGCAGATCTTGCGGCCCAGCATAGGTTGTCAGTTTGGCTCCAGTAAACTCTTAGAGAAATTCTCTGTTAGCGCATTTCTTAGCTCAACAAATGCAACAGATGTCACGGACTCTGGGGGTACTTGTTTTTCCACCTAGAGAGGACCAACCAGAGCCTCCCCGTGGCTGAGCATGGCAAGGATGCTCAGGTGTGCCCACTAACTTGGGAGGGGAGGTGCGTGGGGGAGGTGAGCACTGAGCCCTGGCTCAGGTGACCAGCTTCAAACACCTGGGCCTCGTATCACCAGATTCTGTTAGCCAGGAGAGCAGGAGTCAGAGGCCCCTCAAAGCTCCGGGAACCTTAAACATTTCTCCGGATGATAAATTCCCCGGTCAGAAGAGTCCCTGACAGAGGGGCCACTGGTTCAGCCACCACACAGCAGTGAGAATCATGGAATTTGGGTGATATCAGGTATTTCTCACCCCCTCTGAGACAGTCTTCTAATGTGTAAAATGTAGTGTGAGCTCAGGGCTTTGGTGAAAATTAGGCTAATATATGCAATGGCCTCCGCATAGGCCTGGCTCTTAGCAGGCCCTTGAGAAATGAGGCAGTTCCCAGTACAGTCGTATTATGACCTTGCACCACCTCCCTGAAATATTCAGGCCACTCGTCCTCCCTCATTCTTCCCTGGGGGAGCCTGGAGATTGGAGGCCCCAGGGCCAGCATCCGAAATAAGAAAAGGGGGGAAGTAGAAGGAGGTGGGGATCAGTCTTCAGTCTCCACCAGCCTTGGTGTTTGAGCAACTAAAAACCAAAAGCTGCCCAGCTGGTGTGGTTCAGTTGGTTGAGTGTCCTTCCATGCACCAGGAGGTCACCAGTTCAGTTCCAGTCAGGGCACATGGTCAGGGCACATGCCTGGGCTGCAGGATGGATTCCCAGAAGGGGACATGCAGAAGGCAGCTGATGGATGTTTCTCAGTCATCGAAGTTTCTATCTCTGTCCCTCTTCCTTCCCCTCTCATATTAAAATACACACACACAAAACAAAACAAAACCTAGCATCATACTGCTCTGTCCCTTGAGCCACTGAAAAACTTCCTATCAGAGGCTCTGGTCAAGGGCTGGCTCTGTATTCAGGACATGGATCCTGGTTTGGGAAAATCGGGCAGTGACTCCAAGAGCCATCTGGAGGGGATGTCGTTTCCAAGGGAAAGACCAGACAATATCCAAAATAGTGAGGCATTAGCACAAGAAAAGGCAGATCAGTGGGATTATAGGGCCTGGAAACAGACCCTAATACATACATAAGGTCTTAATAAATGGTAACAGAAACTTCCTAAGACGCCGGGGAAGGCGTGAGTTATGCAAAGACTGGGATCTGAGAAAACTGGCTCTTTGAAAAGGAATCCCATTTTGATCCTCGTCTCACAGTATTCACTGAGATTTCATTTAGACTAGAGTTAAACCTGAAAGAAAAAAAAAGGAAAGGGAGGAAAAACCAGAACGTGTCATTCTCCTGAATGGTAAGACTGCGGCAGGATAAAGATGCAAATGGTTCATGAATTAAGATATGTGTTGAATCCAATTCCTTTCCAAGTCCCAAGTGAGAGGTGTTTTTTTTCCTGAAGCTAGACAGCATGATTCTAAAATTCATCTGGAAAATGAGCAGAAGTTGCCAATTTTTTTAAAAACTGAGTAATTGTAGAAGATTTGTTCTACCAGAAAATAAAATGCTACATTTCATATACAACAATGTCTGAATCTGTAAAGATACAATAATTATAACAGTGTGATTATAATAGAAGAACCAATTGAACAGAGTAACAACTCAAATAATCTACTGTATTTGTAAAGTTAGCAGGTGATAAAGGTGGCATTTGAGCCAGTGAGGAAACAAAACATTCTCTAATACATGATGCTGGAGTAAATGATTGTCTATTTAAAGGCTTATCTCTCAACATAGAACAAAATACACCTCGGATGAATTAAAGAGCTAAATGTAAAAAAAAAAAGGAAATCATAAAATACTTAGACTAAAATATAGATTATTATTTCTATCTGTGTGGAGATAAAAATTTCTAAGCATAAAAGCAATTGGGGAAATCACGAAGAAAAAAATACATATGTTTGGCTGCATAAAAATTCAAACTATCTCTATAAAAAAACATCAAAGGGAATAAAATAAACAGCAAAATCAACCCGAGAAAAATGCCTGCAACAAAAACATCAAAAATTAATGTCCTTGAAATATAAAATAGTCTTTATACATAACAAAACCCACTAAACCCAAAAGAAGAATGTGTGAGGAACAATCACAGAGTAGCAGAAGAAATACAAATAATGGGTTTAAACATACAAAGAAACGTTGAACCTCACCAGCAATCAATATATGTGAAACAAACACAATAATGAAATACATTTGTTGCCCTAATGAATTAGCAAATACTTGTAGAAGTCAGTGCAGAATATTGATGAAGGCATGGTGTACTGATGAGCCCACTCCCACGCTGCTCACACCATAGAAATCTGTATCATATTTCCCAAGTGCAATATGGCAATAAACCTCAAGAGTCTGTAAGATATTCATTCTCTCTGTTGCAATAATTCCACTTCAATTTTAAGCAAGTACAAATAAGGACAAACATACACGTTTGTGTCGCTTATCTTTAGTAATTAGAAACGAGTTAAATCTTCACTACGGGGTTGGATATCCCCCACGTTTTGCAAAGTTAAGTAAATTAGAGTATAGCCACAAGATGGAGTGTGATGTTATCATGTAAAATTATGCTCAGAAAGAATTTTTAATGTTTGAGAGAATGGTTCACAAGATGTTACAGTGTGATCTGAGCAGGGCAGTGGGATCGTGGGTGAATTTGATTTTATCTCTTACTCTGTTTCCCACCTTTCCACACCCCGAATTTCTTACAAGTGTAAGGATGATTGCATTTTTTTTTTCTTTTTAAGAAAGTGACTTTCTCTTTAAACTTGTTACCCTGAGCGCCTCATGTTCCACAATCATGCTTGTGTAGCAAAAAGTGCTCTCCCCTGAGCAGACCCTCCTCTTCCAGGTCCTAAACTACACCGTGCTGTGTGGCGATCTCTCCTCCTCTGAGGCTGCCCAGCTGGGCAGGGAGATGGGCCCTCACATGATGTGCTTTGTAGGGGGCCATGCCACCCACAGAACCCGACGCCCTACATTTTCCTATTCCTTTTTATTCTCTCTGATGTTTTTTTAAGTAAAGAATGCTATAGGGCCCTGACCGGTTTGGCTCAGGGGATAGAGCGTGGGCCTGCGGACTGAAAGGTCTCAGGTTCAATTCTGGTCAAGGGCATGTACCTGGGTTGCAGGCACATCCCCAGTAGGAGGTGTGCAGGAGGCAGCTGATCGATGTTTCTCTCTCATCGATGTTTCTCTCTATCCCTCTCCCTTCCTCTCTGTGAAAAAATCAATAAAATATATATTTTTTAAAAAAGAATGCTATAGGTAGCATATACTAGTATTGTCAGTTTGGCTCCAGTAAACTCTTAGAGAAATTCTCTGTTTGGGCATTTCTTACCTCAATAAATGCAGGTAGAGGCCCCTCAAAGCTCAAGGAGCCTCAAACATTTCTCCGGATGATAAACTCCCCAGTCAGAAGACTCCCTGGCAGAGGGACCACTGGATCCACTACCGCACAGCAGTGAGAATCATAGAATTTGGGTGATATTAGGTATTTAATATCACAGGTTTGCATTTTTATGCAGCCAAATATATGGAGAAGACAGAGCGATTCGCCAGACTTTGGCCTTGGCAGAACCTACCAGTGTTCATATCTTAGTCTGGCCAAGTATGAATGCTGGCTGGTGACCTTGGGCAAGTATCTCCCTCTGAGCCAGAAAGTATGCTCCAGGTGGGCAGTCTCTTTCTAGTCCACTGTTGTCTCTCCAAGGGGGATTCAGCAAATAATGAATGAATGAATTGATGAATGAATGAATGAATGAATGAATGAATGAATGAATGAAAAATGTCTCTTCTAAGAAGTGGTTGAAATAAGCCCATTTGAGAAAGAGATTGTATGCACCAAATACAATAATATATACAAACAGGCCCACAGTAGATGGTCAGTAGACGCTCAAAGCACTGTGAACGGGGTCTTCGACTCCTTGCTCCCCACTGTGGGACAGCTTGGATGAAGGTATAAATGGCTTAGCCTCGCCCCTTTGAGTTGTCCCAGGTGGTCGGAAGCACGTGGGTTTTTTCTCCTTCCTCCTCTTCTCTTCCTTCTGGCTTCCTCTGCATCGATTCTGCCACTGGTGAAAGGCAGTCCATTAATAACTAGATTTCCCCCCACGACAAGAAGTCCAACAACTAATTGGCTCGATATCTCCCCATTGCCATCTCACTTGGGGATTTTCTGGGTGAGATATAAATAAGCCAATTCTATTAATAAGCCATTTGGCCCAGGGAAGAAAATACACTTCTGAGATTACCGAGGAGCCCGGGGAAGCTGCTCAGTGGCCCGTGGAGCGACAGACTTGATTACAGCAACCGAGTGAGCAGCCTACCTCTGCCTTCCTCCCCGCAAATCGGTCCTCCCGGCAGCCCCCTCAGTGCTGGGGGCCGGGAAGGCGAGCTTTGGGAAGTTTAAAAATTGCAATTTAGATAAATCTGTGTCCTCATTGGCCTGAGTGTGTCCCTGGAAAATAAGAGCCAGCAGGGTAGGGCCTGCCGCATTTCAGGGGCTTTATTGTCTCCTCATAATTAAGTCCTGCGCAGAATCCAATTATAAACGTTCCCCATCGCCCTCCAGCTAAGTGCTAACCAAAGAGGGGAGGAAGGCTCTCCGACTTAAATAACTCTGGATGAAAATTAATATCGTGGCTGTGTGGGCTAATTAAAAGTGCCGCCTCTATTAGAGGGCCTTTATATTAATAAATGAGACTATTATTATCATATCCGACAACCTGGCCCTTATCAAGTGTGCTCTGTCAACCTTGCTCCTGACAGCCCAAGTTCATCGTCCTGGGCACAGGCTCCCGTGGGCGCAGAGGAGACGGCTCCCTCCCAGCCGGCGATTTCCTGAGCTGGGCACCTTCGCCGACCTGGGTGCTCCTCACACCAAGTCTGTCTGGCATGTGCTGTGGTTCCTGCTTCGCAGCTGAGCCAGCAGAGGCTGGGGTGTTCAGTAACTTCTCCTAATAAGAGGCAGAGTTGGGGTGCAGAGCTGCAGCCTCAGGACCCCTAGCACTCATCGCGATATAGCACCAGCCAGTGTTCCTTGCTGGATCGGTGGGGCGGGTGCAGGCTTTTACTATGTCCCGGTACCTAGAAGGTGGAAAACTTCCCGCCATAGCCTTGGCACATTCCTCTGTTGCCCAGTGACTTACTTGCTCATCTGCTCCTGGGGACCAGGCACTGTCCCTGCTCTCAAAGGGGCGAGCAGGTATATGCAATGGCAGAGCAACCCTGGCTGCTGCAGGAGCACACGGGGAACTAGCCGCCCAGACATGGACGGCAGGAAAGCTTCCTCAGAGGAAGGGGAGCCTAGCTGAGTTTGGGAGGACAAAGAGGAGAAACCCATGCCACGTGGAGAGCCGCAGGAGAGGGGATCCCCAGGCCATTCCCCCAGGAAAGCCCGTGTATAAAGGCATGAGAGTCACTGAAAGGTGTTTTCTGGGCCTGACACCCAGCATTCGAGGTGTGCCATGAAAGTGATAAGGCCGCAGAAGGAAGCAGGGCCAGATCAGATCAGGTAGGGCCTTACCACCGGTGCTCACAGCTTGGGCCAGGAACCCAAGGGCAATAAAAAGTCTGAATGGCTTTAAACAGGAAATGATAGAAATCAAACTATATTTCGTGCTCACCTCTCTGCTAGGCATGTGGAGAGGGACTGGCCACAGGCCACTCTGGAAGCAAAGGGCCAGCGAGGAGACATGGGGGTGACCGTGGAGATGGAGAGATATGGTCTCACTTGAGAGATAGAATGAACCGAACTCGGTGAATGACCCTAAGGACAGTGTGAAGGAGAAGGAGCCACATCTGACCTCAGTTGTCTGCCTTGAGCAAAGTGCAGGGATTCCAGGAGATGGGGAAGACAGGACGGGAGCAGCTCTGGGTGAAAGCAAGTTCGATGTTGGCCATGAGGAGCTTTTGTGTCTTGAGGGAGACACAAGTGTAGTCATCTAGTGAGCTGCAAGAGACATAGGTTGGAGCTCAGGAGAGAGAATGGCCTGGAGCTGATGCTTAGGGAATTATCGGGTCACTGAGGATGGTTGCAGGATGATCTCGAATGAAATCATCCAGGAAGAGCAGGTAGAGTGGTCACACAGGTCCTCAGTGGGCCTTCGTCTTTGTCCATCATTTCAGCAGACATTTACCATGCATCTGGGCAAGGCCGTCATGGCTTCTTTCCAAGCATTTCCATCTATGGGTATATCATTTCCCAGGTGACAGAGATGAGGACTATCGTGTCCTATTTCTAACCTAGTCTAGATGCCCCCAACACACACAGGAACTTTGAACTTAACATGAGAGTATCTGCTGAAAATCCAACGAACAGGAATCGAGTTCCAGTTCTATGACCACTCTTAGGTTTGCCTCTGATTTTACTCCAAGGCCCGAACTATCATGAGACCTGGATGACTGAGAAAAAGTAGCCATATACTCTCCCAGTCTCAGACATGGTTTACCCTAAGTCACCAGGCCGTGTAACAGTACCCAGACCCGATTGTTTCAATGTCTAAATTCCAAAAATAATCATAATAATGAATGAAATACTGACTAGACATAAAGAATGAAAGCTTTTAAGTGAGGCAGGGTGGGAGGGAGAAGGAGGAAAGAAAAACATCCAAAAACAACATCTTGTTTTTACAAAGTCGTGAGCCAACCAGTTGCCATCCATCAGCTAACAAATGCAGGAAAGTCCAGATTTATGGGAACACGAAGAACGGGGTGAAGGGCTACAATGCGATGTATTTTCTCATGATAAGGAGGTGGTTTCGGCTTTCACTGAAAGTCTTCCTAGAGCTTCTGGTTAAGATTTCCTGCTGGAGTAAGTCAGCTGCTTTTCTGATTCTGCTCCTGGGTCAGACCTAGAGCAGGTGAGAGAGAGGCCTGGCCAGGATAGAGTTCAGGAAGCTGTTTCTTACGTAAGATTATGACGTGTGGAGTCAGAAGGCACACCCCAAAGGCCTAGAGTTCACCCCTTAAAGCCACTTCTCTCTTGGTCTCTCGCCGCGTTAGCCATCTCTTAGGATCTGGGTGTTTTATCCTTTCCCAGACCCTTCCTCTGCCCATTCAGACCCTTCAGGAATGGCAAGGGGAGGAGAAAAAGCCGAGGGCTGCCATTTAACACGGCACATCCTCTAGCTTGCTCAGGAGAAGGAAGGAAGTGTGTCCCATGGAACTCTACCTGGGAGAGGCCCCTGCCTAAAGCATTTGCCTAAAGCAGGCTGAGGCCAGTGTCCACTCCTCGTCTCCCAGTGGCTCTGTGCTCCCTCTGGCCACACAACAAGGAAGACCACACAGCCACGGGAGAAAATGGTGGTTGGTGAATCTGAGTTCCCAGGTGTGCATCTGGCCTTAAGTCTGCCCACAGAACCCTCAGTGTCTCTGGTCGGTGGGCTCCTCCCCAGCCTCCAGAGAGATCAGCTGTAAGCAGGACCCCTTTGTCTGTCTGTTGAGATAACCGTCAGGCGTGATTTTCTGCTCCTCGCCTATTTTTATGAGTACGAGTATCTTCCTGATGTCTGCCCTAAATCCTTCCTGCAATTACTCCCTCCTGCAATTAAAGGCAAAGAACTAAAGTCAGCAAATGTCAGATTCTGGACACCCTTGAGCACACAGATGTCACCCACCATTCACACTGGGGAGCTGAGAAGGGGCATCTCAGGCAGGACCTGAGAGGGACAGAGGAGCTCCCGGGGAGGCTGTGGGATGGCCACCATGTACGTCATAGATCCCACAGCCTGTGGCACCAGTGTCAGGCCTGAAATGTGCTTCAGATCAAAGTGCTGTGCTCCCAATGGCAATCTGCCCCCAGCCCCATCCTGCCTGTGGGCGACACGTAGCCCCCCTCAGTAGGCCCAATGCCCCCCACTTTTCTGACTCTTGCCTCCCCTTTTCCCATTCAGAGCTCCTTTGTGAATTTCTCGTTGGCTTGGCCAGTGGCAGATGCAGGCCTAGCACAGCTCCATTGCCACGTGGCTGCAAATGCTCCCTTCTCCCTGCTGTCCTGCTTAGTGAGCCCCACACCCAGCCTCTCCAATGAGCCTCCAAGCCACTCAGAGGCTGTGCCACCCCTTCTCCTCTGCCCTCCTCATTCCCGGCCGCCCTCCCTTCCCAGCTTCCACCCAGACTCAGAAAATGGGGAGGAGGGGGCGCTCCACAGACCAAAACAGGGGGGAGGAAAGGCTGGGAGCTCAGATCCCCGTCCCTCTGCATCCGCTGCTACAATCCAACGCCCCAGCTCACAAAGGCCCATGTCGGAGCCAGTGGAAGCGGTGCTGGCCCAGGCCCTTGGAGCAATGACTGCGTGTGCTGCCTGTGCCCAGTTCTGCAGCTGCGCTAATTACTGTGGTTTCCGAGCTTGGGGTCCAGCCCTAAACCAAACAAATTAGGACAAAACCCACAGGCTTCCTCATTCCTCCTCTTCCCAGCCAGCAACTGCTGAAGGACCCCTATAACGGATAACACTGCAATAAAATCCCACCACCTGCCCCTCATCCTAAGGGCTTGGGGGCCCAGCCAACAGCTCAGCCCACCCCTCCCTGGCCACGGCAGCATGGAGTTGAGCGACACTACCTCCACAAGTGCCAGCATTGCCTCAGGAACAACCTGGAACCTGTCCTATCCCAGTACCTGGCCCAGACTGCAGGCAAGGCTGCAGCTGGAGGGAGCACTTGGGGCCAGGACTGCCACGGGATGGCCCAGCCCTTCGAGGTCTGGGGCTGGGGCTGCTGCAGGCACGGGCTGTGGAAGGAAGGGCACCAGGGGTGGCCTGGCCCTCGGGATGCACTGAGGATGGAACTCGCAGGTGCATGGCTCAGGGGCCAGGCATCTCTCGGAGCAGATCGCAGTCCGAAAACCAGGGAAGCAGGGGAAAAGGGTCAATAAAGTCTGGTCTCACAGCAGGGCCCTGGCTACAGCATCCAGGATTGGAGCAGGAACGAAGACAAGGATCCCATCATACAGCAGACGTGGAGCTGGGGAAAGAGCAAGGCCCAGTGAGTTCGAGGTCTCTCCAGAGGCAGGGACCAGGCCAAGAGCAGCTGCCGGGCGCCCTGACAGAGACCTGACCAGGCATAGAACCAGCTATGACACCCGCCTGCTGGGCCTCCTCCCCGGCTCCAGTGTGAGCCTGAAATGAGAGGCACAGCAGGTGTGTGGACAGAGAGCGGGTCCGGGCGTGGCAGGCACCAGCTGCCAATGGTCCAAGGCAGTGTAACCTGGGGGAGTCGGGCCCAGCCACGTCTGGAGTGAAGGAGACAGAACTCTTGGGACTGGGGCCAAAGGGAAGGTCCTCCCGCAGCCAGAAGAGCAGCTTCCTGAGAAGGGCCCCGAGGAGCCCACGGCAAGCACTGCTTCCAGGTGCAGCGGCCGCACCTGGGAACGAGTGGGAAATGCAGTTCTCCAGCCCCGTCCCCGGACCCTGCGCCCCAAACTCTGCAGGTGGGGCCTGACTGGGTTTTTCTACGCACAGGTGATCCTGACACACAAGCCTGAGAATCTCAAAGCCACGGCTCTCAGGGGAGACACTCTCTTCACAGTCCTTGTTCTCCAGCGCCGCTCTGCCTCCAAAATGCCTGGAGAGGCTGTGCAAACCCCGCAGCTGCAGCCCCTGGTTCTGGAGGTCAGGGGTGAGGCCTGAGGATATGCATTTCTTTAAACAATATTTTTATTGCTTTCAGAGAGGAAAGGAGAGGGAGAGAGACACATCAGTGATGATGAGAGAGAATCATTGCTCGGCTGCCTCCTGCACACCCCCCACTGGGGATCGAGCCCACAACCCAGCCATGTGCCCTGACCAGGATCAAACCATGACCTCCTGGTTCATGTTCAGCCACTGAGCCACACTGGCTTGGCGAGTATGTGCATCTTCTGACTGGTTTCCACGATGCTGATGCTGCTGGTCGAGAACCACCCCTTGAAGACCATCGATTGAAAGACCTGGGGACAGACATGGTGCATGTCTGATGAAAGTGAGCCCTTCTCCGACTGCATCTCTGGGGGCCATGCCAGGGGCCAAGAGGGAGCGCCAGCCCCTGTCAGGCAATGGAATGGACGGGATGTTTGTGGGCCCCCCAGTTCCTATGTTGAAGCTCTAACCCACATTGTGACCACATTTGGAGATAGTGCCTTCGGGGAGATGACAAAGGTTAAATGAGGCCATAAGGGCGGGGCCCCATTCTGATGGGGCTGGTGCCCTTATAATAAGGGAAAGAGTCTGGCCAATGCAGCTCAGTGGTTGAGCATCAACCTATGAACCAGGAGGTCTCGATTCAATTGCTGGTCACGGAACATGCCTGGGTGCGAGCTCAATTCCCAGTTTAGGAGGTAGCTAGCTGATCAATGTTTCCCTCTCATCACTGATATTTCTATTTTTCTCTCCCTCTTCCTTCCTCTCTGAAATCAATAAAAATGGATTTAAAAAAAAAAAAAAGAAGAGAGAGAGCTTGGGGGTGTGCTTGGGCATGTGTGCATGGAGGAGAAAGTGAGTTTTCTCCCCCTCTGTCTTCCCACCACCCTTCCTCCTCCTCCTCCTCCTCCTCCTCCTTTTCCTTCTCCTTCTTCTTCCTCTCCCTCTCTCTCTCTCTCTCTCTCTCTCTCTCTCTCTCTCTCTCTCTTTCTCTCTCTTTCTCTCCCCCCACCCCATCTGCCTCTCCCTCCCTCCCTTGTGAGGGCACGGCAAGAAGACTGTC